>MJUU01022955.1:2257-23567 GCA_002080025.1 Modiolus philippinarum
GGAGATTTTCCGTAGTTCCCTGCTGACTTTTCCCTAAGTATTAGACTGCTTGGGGGATTATCCGCAATTCTCTGCATACTTTCCCTTAAGTTTAGACTGCTAAGAAGATTTCCCTAATTCTCTGCAAACTTTTTCCTAAGTAGTAGAAGACTAAAGGATTCTCCGCAATACTTTTCCTAAGCATAAGACTACAGAAAGATTCTCTGCAATTCTCCGCAAAGTTTTTACTAAGTACTGTATGGTTGTTATATTTCGCGGGATATTAATTTTCGCGCTATTCGCGTTTTCGTCGATAAGCGCGAAAATTTATACCCGCGAATATTTATCTGTCGATATGAATATAAATGAACATAAGGACTTTTACTTTAAATCCGCGAAAATAAAACCCCGCGAATAGATCAAACATTGAAAACCGCGAAAATTTCGTACCGCGAATATAAAGCCCTATACAGTATCAGACTACTGAAAGATTCTCCGCAATTCTCCGCAGACTTTTTTCTTAGAAGACTACTGAAAGATTCTCCGCAAACTTTTTCGTAAGTATTGGACTGCTGAAAGATTCTACACAATTCTTCGCAAACCTTTTCTTAAGTATTGGAATTCCGAAAGATTCTCCGCAAACTATTTCCTAAGTCTTTGACTACTGAAAGATTCTCCCAAATTCTCTGGAAGATTCTCCGCAAACTATTTCCAAAGTCTTTAATAGGGGATATCGGCAAGATATTCTGCTTGCATCCGTTAAATTAGCTTTGAGACCTAGTAACCTGAAAACTTTGCACACATACTGGCCTCTCACTGATACTGCCGATGTCTACTTAAAATTTATCATTCTTTACCAAGCCCTTCGGGAAGTTTTGAGTTTGATTTTTCTTCCGTAGTACGACAGTGTTCTATATTGTACCAGCAGATAGGCTCCTTGAGCTAGCCGGCAGTTTATCGGCGAGCACCTTCAAGATTACGTATTGTCTTTTTCTCTCCTTTCAAGATTATGGTCATGGTATTAGTAGTCTACCTGTATTGGGTTTTATTCGTATCTTTTTATACTATAGGGAAACGGGACAGATAAAGGGGAGGTTTTGGGTACCCATAAACCGGTTTAACCCTACCGCTGGCTTTTGCTAGTGCTGGTACCAAGTCCGGCTGTCCCGAGTTCCTATCGTTGTCTACGTTTGTCTTTTGTCTTATACGTGTTTTTCTTGTGTAGTTCCCTTGCAAATTGTTGCATGAAATTATAATTTTCAGCCACTGTAGGTGTTTCCAGCTGTTATCCATTTTTTAACTTTGACTACTGAAAGATTTTCAGCAATTCTCCGCAAACTTTTTCCTAACTATTAGTTTAATATTATTTTATTGAAATATATTCAATAGGATTGGACAAAAGTTATTCCAACTTACAAGTGTCCTCTCCTTATAAATTTACAACATACATTTAAATATGACAGCAAAACACATACAGAAATGTATATAAACTAAATATAACAAAGTAAATAACAAGGATATTAAAGCATGAAAATGAAGTTAAGTAACAACGACAGTAGAATACCGAAGGAAGAAAGGAGGGAAATCCACAAAAATCGAAGTCCAAAGACATGGCCAAAACGAGAACACAGAAAACAATGGCCCCAGACACAAAATAATGACGTTAGACAGGCACAAAGCAAAGAAATAGAAATCACAACATTCAAAACAAAGGCACTCACAGTGTGAACTCCAGTGAAACTGAGAGTGACATCAGGTGCTCCGGAAGGGTAAGCATGTGCTGCTCTGTTAACAGCACCCGTCACACTGTGAATGGGTCTATCCAGGAAAATTTCAAAGTCGGTAGTCAAATCCGGGAAGACGTGAATCTAGCTGAAAATGTCCACTTTCATTTGAGATACTGACACGTCATATCTTTCAATGATGTTATGGTGACGGCCATAGAATTTCTTGAGGGGTGAAATTAACATAGGTTGAACAAATCCCTGACTAAGCAGCTTTTGGGACAGCATTTTTGCTCTGTTCAAAAAATCAATGTACAAACCACACGCTCGACAGTAACGAATCAATTGTGAAATGTACACTCCATAGGCTGGAGAGGTAGGTTTATTGCTGCTTAGAAAGGGAAAGGTCACAATTGGGAAATTAAAATCATCACGCTTGTCATATAGCTTAGATTTCAAACGTCCATCTTCGTCAATATACAATAAAAGATCTAGGTACGAAGCTGAAGTAGGTGTTTCAGTTGTTTCTTTAATCTCAAGCTCATTGGGATAGATCTGATGTAAATACTCCTTAAATTTACGATTATTAAGAGAAAGTACATCGTCTATGTAGCGAAAGCTGAAATTAAAGGACTGGGCTAAATGTTTTTGTTTTCTTTGAATAAGCCCTTGTAAAAACTTGGCCTCGTAGGAGTAAAGGAAAAGGTCGGCTAAAAGCGGCGCACAGCTGGTTCCCATGGGAATCCCTATTGTCTGTTGGAAAATACGACCTCTGAATTCGACAAAAATATTGTCGATTAAAAATTCTAACATTTTGATAACGTCAGTCTCAGTGTACTTCTTGTTTGAATCAGTGTGGTTTTTAACAAAATATATCTGGTCTTTCCCTATAACTAAATAGGTGTATCTGCGTTCTCCATTTTTAGTGCAGAAACATTGATGTATTAAATCTGCAATTACTGTTTTCAGTTTATTGTGTGGAAGGGTTGTATAAAGAGTAGAAAAGTCAAAAGTTTGAATGCTATGGCAATGGGTAAGACTGGATAGCTGTTCAAGGAGATCTTTGGAATTTTTAAGAATCCACATTTGGTTCACACCGCTTGTGGAGTAAGCTTTATTACAGTAATTTTTCAGGCCAGCTCTGACTGCGGTCAACAAAGTAGTGAGGAGCTGTGAAAGAGGTTTAGTGGTGCATCTGGAAGACCGGGCAAGGAATCTCTGTTTGTATGGATTCTTATGTAGTTTAGGTACCCAGTAGATGTAAGGGAGTTGATTGTTTTCATCATTGGCTTTTATGCCAAATTATGCTAAAACTGAAGTGTGATTTTTTACAATCTCATCCCTCGATATTGTAGTAGGGGTATAAGGATGAACTGTCGATGCCCATCTCCTTCACCAGGCAGTCGAGATAGTGTTTCTTACACACAAACAGTATGTTGTTAGAAGCTTTGTCTGCAGGGACAATGACGTAATTTTCATGGAGGTTGGAAAGAGTTTTTACTACAAGGGGATCTTCAAATATACTGGGATTTCTGGATTTCATTGTTGTTTTAAGCGTCGGGTGCGATTTACAATTAATGACTTTATGGACCTGATCCAGTCGGACAATGTCTCATCGTCCTCTTTCTCTTTCAACTGCATCCATCAAAATCTTGAAATTGTACTTCCAGTTGGTGTGCTAGGGCTCACGGAATTTGGGACCTTTTGAGAAGATATCTCGTAGTTTCAGGTTGTCTACGATATCAAGGTCACCAGTTATAACATGTCCAGCCGGACTATAATTGAATGGGGAAGAGGAGCAAGCACAATCAGGTGGTTTGGCTTTAAAGTGATCAATTTGGAAGTCACGCAATACCCGTTTGTAATTGAAAATGGAAGTTGCAATTGGTTTAGTGTAGGAATATGAGATAAGTGGAATAACTTAATACCGAAGTTACTGGGACTGATTGATCATTAAAATAAGGAGGAATGTTTGATGTCACTGTTTTGCTGTGTAGAATGTTAGCAAGATTTACAGCGTCCAAGCCTTTATTGGCAAATTGAATTTTGATCAATGTCCGGTTATCAGCTTTGTTGGCGGAAGTGGTGACAGGCTTGAACAGTGGGTGGTTAGATATCCAAAACAATCGCTGTTAATTTGTATTCTAGGGAATGGCTGTCAGTTACGGATGATGCTAAACATGTTTTGTAGAAGGAATGAAGTTTTGAAATTGGCAAGGAATACAGTTTGGTACGAATGTGATGAATACCTAGACGAATGGTCATGAACGGAAGAAGACCATTAATTGAAATGCCATGCAGACTTGGGGCAGCATAGTGCCTATGTCCATGACTACGTGGTCTGCGTTTGCTTCCATTCAATATATTCATCACATTCACCGAACTGCATCCTGGACTAGATAGATTACCTACACTTTTTATATGGTCATTGCAACCGTAGGGTATTGCGGTCCCCAATTCTCTAATCCAGTATTCCTCTCTTTGTAGACGGTAAGGTGTACTAAGTGTAGGATTATTTGTTTTATGATATATTTTCTCGATAATCCTGACTTTCATGTTTACAATGGAATGGTTAGGTTGGTTGAAATGTGCGTAAACATGTCGGGTCTTGTTGTCCTTGACCTCGTATCTATGTCCGCACATACGTTTGTTCAACATATCTTTGATTTCGCCTCCATATATAAGTCCACAAAGAGAGCACTCTAAGCCGTAAATGAGATTCTTTGAGGAGCAATTCAGATCGTCGTATGTTCTTGTACAATAAGTTTTGTTTGTTAAATTACTTTTTGAAATTTGTGTCTGTGATAAGCATGTTGCATGTTTTACAATTTTTTACGCGGCATGATGAAATTGTGCCCTGCGAGTGCTGATCGGGAAAATTTAAAATGTCATGTTATGTCACTGAACAAGGTTTGATTTTAGGGATAGAATCTTGTGAGCTGTTAGAAGGAAATGAATGATCTGAAACTGACTCCTGAGAATCAGTCAAAGTTGGTATTTGACGACTCTGGACACCGGATTGTCCCAATGAACCCGTGTCCATAGCTTCATCGGTAAGGGACCTTTTTAACCCGGGGGACGTCCCAGCCGGTATACGTTCCTTTTGATTCTTTATTCTCATGGCTAAAGTAAACTTAATCTACTGAACCGTCCACCAGCAGAGATATCGGCCCAGTGGTATGAAACAACAGCAGTAGAATACCGAAGGAACAAAGGGGGGAAATCCACAAAAATCGAAGTCCAAAGACATGGCCAAAACGAGAACACAAAAAACAATGGCGCCAGACACAAAACAATGACGTTAGACAGGCACAAAGCACAGAAATAGAAATCACAACATTCAAAGCAAAGGCACTCACAGTGTGAACTCCAGCGAAACTGAGAGTGACATCAGGTGCTCCGGAAGTAAGAGATTAATTGATCAGAGCCTAGAATATTTTAGACTGATTAATAAATTTTCGAACTTTTTTGGAAAAAATCAAGGAATTTTTTTTATCACTGTAATAATCATTACCAAAAAATAGTACTTCAATACAAAAGTCGTTTTCATTTAGATCAGAAGAAAGAGTAACTCTTTGATTACATACAATGGACATTCGATAAAGTAATGGAACGCATGTCATAGGGACATCCGCAGGGACATCGCGGGTCATTTACAACCTTAATTCTCTTAAGGTCTGCGTTAAGCGAACTGCAATGGTATCTAAACGTGTATGCAAGATATTTAATTTATGACGACCAACGCCGTAATATTGGGGAGCTTTTAAGCAATTGAATTTGATTCTAGATTTGAACATTGATAAAACTGGAGAATTTCTCACCGTCAAGTCTAAATCATTCCACAAACGCACGGTAGAAGGAACAAAAGATTTGTTATAATTCTGTAATCTACAAAATAGAACTACATAGTTTTCACTATTACGAAGAACATATTCACTAATATTGGATGTTTGATCTGGAAGACAATTAATTAGATATTCAGGACAAGATATAAAACTACTAAAAGATTCGCAATTCTCCGCAAACTTTTTCCTAAGCATAGACTACTGAAAGATTCTCCACAATTTTCCGCAACTTTTTTCCCAAATATTAGACTACTGAAAGATTTTGTACAATTCTCTGCCATCTTTTTCCTAAGTATTAGAGTACTGAAAGATTGTCCGCGATTCTCCGTCACCTTTTCCTTAGCATAGACTACTGAAAGATTGTCCACAATTCTCCGCCATTTTTTTCCTAAGTATTAGACTACTTAAAGATTTTCCGCAATTCTCCGCAGACTTTTTCCCTAAGTATTAGACTACTGAAAGATTCTGCGCAATTCTCCGCAAACTACTTCCTTAGTAGAAGACTACTGAAAGATTCTCCGAAATTTTTAATCAAATGTTTTCCTAAGTACATTAGACTACTGAAAGATTTTGCACAATCTACACAAAGTTTTTCTTTAATAATAAACTGCATGTGATTGTCTGCAATTCACAATAAAGCTTTTCCTAAGTATTCGACTACTGAAAGATTCTTCGCCATTCTCTACTGAGAAACCTTTGTATTAGACTGCATCGGAGATTTTCCACAATTCTTCGCGGAATTTCGTCCTTATATATCCAACTTGCGAAGAGATTCTCTTTGATTTTCTGCAGTTCTACGCATTTTTACTCTTAAATTCTGCACTTATCATTTTCATGATCTCTTACATTTTTTGTGCATGAAGGAAGAGCCAGAAATGATGGGTTTTCGACAGAGAGAAACTGCATATCTCGATGAGACACAAGTTTTCTAAATTTTGTGTGACTCTTGCTTGCCATAGATTACAACTTTATGAATTCGTAATAACAGATTTTACAATTTGATATCACAGATTTCAAAATTTGTTATAACGAATTAAAAAATTTGTGATTTCAGTTTTTTCAATCTGTTCTCACAATTTCTAAAATTCGTTAAAACAATTTTCTTTAGAATTTGTTATAACGAATTCTACAATTTGTTATAACGGATTCTCGAATTTGTTATAACGAATTCTTGAATTTGTTATAACGAATTAAATTCGTTATAACAAATTCAAAAATCTGTGATAACGAATTCAAAAATTTGTTATAACGAATTAAATTCGTTATAACAAATTCAAGAATTCGTTATAACGAATTCAAAAATATTTTTGATAGGTCCTATATGGGCTTCCGTAGCCATCTGATGTTAAGTGAGCAAAGAAAAACAAATTGACAGCGGCCTTCGGCCTGCACAATATTTTTGGCTCGCTTAGCCTAAAATACCATGTGAGCTTTTGTCATAACTTTGGCGTCCGTCTTCACTATAACTTTACAGGAATGGTGTATTGAATGACCATGACTATGATAATCCAGAATGATCATTTTTCATCATTCTTTGGTGATGATATTTTGTTGCTTTAAATTAGACATGCAAATTATTTTCTTTTCCCCTTAATTTGTTAGGCAGATTGGGATAATTTAGTTTGATTCTGGAATACGCATACCATTTCTGGTGGACAAGGAATTTTTAAGGTGGAATTAGAACCCTACCAGACAGCAACCAAGTTCCTTCGTGCACATATTCGGGTAGTGCACTACAAGTGTATAAAGTTTCATTAAAAAAATCTTTGAGCCATTTAAGAGGAGCTGCGCTGATAAGGAACATGGACTGCCTTCCCCTCTATTCAAAAAAAATCCTTTTCTAAATTGTTGACAGAAACCAAATTCCTTCATGAAAATCTTGAGTTGCGATGGCAAGGAACACGGATGGACAGAAAGACGGACAGGGTAATTCCGATATACCCCAAAACTTCATTTGGGGATATAATAAGATAATAAAGATTTTTTTTTTGTATTTAAATATAAATTTTTCGTGATTATTTGCGAAAGTTTCGTGCTTATTCGTGAAAGTATCGTGTTTATTCGCTTAAGTTTCACGTTTATTTGCCAAAATTTTATCTTTTTAACCTACGAAAATGAGCTCAATGGGTTTTCGTATTTCAAGTTATTGACTTAAATTTTCAACTTTTTTATCATGAATTTTCATCTTTTTTTATCTTGAATTTTCAATTTATTATCTTGAATTTTCAACTTATTATCTTGAATTTTCATGTTTTTATCTTGAATATTCAACTTAATATCTTGAATTTTCATGTTTTTATCTTGAATTTTCAGCTTATTATCTTGAATTTTCATGTTTTTATCTTGAATATTCAACTTAATATCTTGAATTTTCATGTTTTTATCTTGATTTTTCAACTTATTATCTTGAATTTTCAAGTTTTTATCTTGAATTTTCAACATAGAAATCTTTGAAAAAAAATTCTGAGTGGTCGATATGGGCTTCCGTACACATCAAACACATGTTCAGGTATGACAACAGTGTTATTGAATGTGTACAGCATTGTAAATACCTAGGTATAAGTTTTAGTACATCTCGATCTTTTATTTGTGATCAGAGGGAGTTATATAATAAAGCTAAGAAAGCATACCATAAACTTCGGAAAGATGTCTCTAAATCCAAATATCAGAAATTGTAAACATGTGTTTGACCATACAGTTAAACCTATTTTGTTATATGGGACAGTAATTTGGGGATACTTTATATATAGAATTAATCCGTTTAAGAAAACGTTAACCTCGGATAACTCTACAATAAAGGATGCATTTTCCAAATTACCTGCAGAAAACTTGCATATAAAATTTTGCAAAGCTGTTTTAGGGGTGAATAAGAAGGCAACAGATATTGCCACTCTCTCAGAATTGGGGCGCTTACCTTTACATTACGATGTGATAAAATCCAGCTTAAAATACTAGGAAAATCTAGGATCCATGTTTCCAATATTAAGAGATGCTTATTGTGAGTCACAAACATACATGTACATGAACAAAAAATAATGTCATGGTATGGCTCAATTTTATTTGTTTTGAGGCACATCTCTGGTATCATTGACTTAAAAAAAAGTTGGACCTTACAAGTACAAAAACATGTATAAAAAATACATGTACCAGTATGATGTAGAAAATTGGTTAGGTAATCTCAGGAAGAGTTCAGAGGGCAAACTATGTACTTATGTCAAATTCAAGTGCAATTTTGGTATAGAACCATATTTAATGTTACTTCGCTCCCCTGAGCACAGGAAAAATTTCACTAGATTGAGAATCTCAGCACATAGACTCGCAATTGAGCAAGGTCGTTATCAGGGTACACCCCGACAAAATAGAACATGCCTCAGGTGCAACTCTGGCAGGGTGGATGACGCATTTTTTGTTTTCATGTAAATTCCACGAAGACACAACAAATGATATAACTGACACAGTTCTCACTGTATGTCCAAACATTCTTTATTTAAATAACAATGAAAAGTTGAATACTTAACACAGAAAGTGTTTACGTCTTAATAACAATATACGAGCTAATCAAAGAAAGCAAGATCTAATCTGATTAGTTAGAGAAATTTTCCTGTCTCCCGTTTAAAGGTAAAGATGGGTGTGTCATTAAGCATCGTCCCTTGGTGCCATATGCGGTTATGTTACCCATACTGCTATCATATCTGTACTTGGCACAAGGATGGCCACCCTTTCTTGTAGCCCTCTTTAGTAATATATTAATATATTATTCTATTTATAACTCAGGCAAAGTCTGGGTGAGCCATAAAGCACTGTCCCTTGGTGCCTTTTGCAGACCAGTTACCTATTATTGCTATCTCTCCTGCATTAGGCACGAGGATGGCAACCTAGGCTTGCAGCCTACATTACGCTTACTTAATGAATAAAGTATTTTTAATATTTTTATAAGTCAATAGGGAAGACAGAAAAATATTAGACATGTTAATAATTATCATCATAATATTAATAGATGCATATTTATCAATTTGCAGAAACCTCGCCATTGTTGCACTTGAGTGTTCTAGTCATTATCATTTGTTGATTTATACGCATGAGCATGTATATATTGTCTTGTTAAATTGTATTCTGTTTTACTTTGCTTATTTGTATGTGTTTTTGTATCATGCCCCTCGTGGGTCCATTTTAATGGACAATACAACATTCTTTTTCTTCTTCTTCTTCTTCTATGGCTTTTTCCGTACCACGTCGTGTATCAACCCGAGACACCAATATCATCCCGGAAGGATGATATCGGTCGAGGGTTGGTACGGTGTGTGATCCAGAAAAACTGCCATATTATATTATGTTTATTATATACTAAAATAGAAGGAATCCGTATTAAGTTCAGGCAATAAGGTAACATGATCAATATCCTACCGAGGTGCATGATACAGACCTGATGATATCAATATCATCTCGTTGGTCCCTTTGGGAAAAACATCATTTTCATCATCTGCTCTGAAAGCATTGATGCAAATTTAACTTCAACTGTACTAGAATTATTTAGGGAAGGGCATTTGCAAAGATTGTTGCCATCCGACAAAAACATGACCACCAGCCCGGAACATAGTTTAAAATTTACCCTATGGGAAGATCATATTCCGAAACACCTGAAACAAATTCAACCAAAGTCTACAGGAATGTTGTATAGAAAGTCCTTTCCAGTAATTGCTCATTTTGTTCTGATCCGATAAAGACATGGCCGTCAGCACGAAACATAGTTTAACATTATACCCTATTGGAAAAACATCACTTTCATCATCTGCCTCTCAGCATTTTGTCAGGTGAACGATACAGGCTCAGTCTCTGGGTCTCTAATTTAAACACTGAACCCAATCGACAGCACATTTTATTTAATTATGTTCTCTAAAACTACCATGCAGATCTTAATCGAATCACAATGTTCACTACACGACCCCTTGAAAAAAGTGTGCTGTTTTTCTGCATGAGCTTTTGGAGGAAGCATGGTTTCACATTTTACCTTATGGAAAAAACTAAGAAAAAATCAAAAATCTTCTTCTTTGAAACTACAACGCGAGTTAGTATTAAATGGTCTTTAGATGGCCCTTCAAAAATATGTCAAACAGGTTCTATGGCAAGCCAAAGTGGACAAAAATAGCTGATTTATTAGTATTAACAATTTATTATAAATATTTATAATTCATTTATAAATATTTGTAATTCATTTATTAATATTTATAATTTAATTGTAAATATTTATAAACAGGACAATTATACATATTAACAATTCATTTATATTAATAGATGAATTATAAATATTAACAATTATAAATATTAATAAATGAATAACAAATATTTACAACTGAATCATTAATATTTATAATTCTTGTTTATTTCTTAATATTTATAATTCATTTATTAATATTAACAAATCATTTATAAATATTTATAATTCATTTATTAATATTTACAATTCAATTATAAATATTTATAAATCCTTTCATTTATTAATATTTATAAATTAATTATAAATAATAACAATTGAATTGTAAATATTAACAATTGAATTGTTAATATTAATAAATGAATTGTTAATATTTACAATTAATTATGAATATTTATGATTATTAACATATTAATAAAGATGCCAATTAAAAATATTAACAATTCATTTATATATATAATGAAATATAAATATTAACAACTGAATTATAAATATTGATAAATCAATTATAAGTATTAACAATTGATTTAATTAATATTTAAAATTCTTGCTGATTTCTTAATATTCAGAATTCATTTATTAATATTTATAATTCATTTACTAATATTAACAAATAACTAAATACCGAAGTTACTGTGAATTTAATTTCTGCATATGCGCATTTCGACAACTTATGTCTCTTCAGTGCAGATAAAATCTAAACATTTGGAAGACCATAAACTCAAAGATGTTTAAAGCTGATAGAGAACAAATAACCAATATGATCAAAATGTAAAGCCAAAATCAGCTAAGGACAGAGCTTTGCATGAGGGAGATACTCCTTAGTTTTCAACAAAATTTACATAAAATTAGATATTGTAATGTTCCAAATAAAATCAGTTTTCGGGTCAGCACCGAAGTACTGACTACTGGGTTGGTAAATACCCTCGGGGACTAACAGTCCACCAGCAGTGGCATCGACCCTGTGGTAACAAATAACTAAATATCGAAGTTACTGTGAGTTTAATTTCTGCATATGCGCATTTTGACAACTTATGTATCTTCAGTGCAGATAAAATCTAAACATTTGGAAGACCATAAACTCAAAGATGTTTAAAACTGATAGAAAACAAATAACCAATATGATCAAAATGTAAAGCCATTTATTAATATTCATTATGCATTTATTAATATTAATAATTCACCTATTAATATTTACAGTTCAATTATAAATATTAACAATTCCTTTTCCATTTATAAATATTTATAAATGAATTGTTAATATTTTCAATTAATTATAAATATTTATAATAAATTGTTAATATTAATAAATCAGCTATTTTTGTCCACTTTGGCTTGCCATAAGGTTCATTTCTCACCCAATATGGCAGCCAGCGGATAGTTTAACATTTGTCATCATAACATAGATGTTTATTGGTTAATCAAGAAAATTATTACACATGCCATTTGGTATCGTGCCATCGAACAATAATCGTACAACAGTATTTTTCGTAACGAACCATGTATCACTAAATAAATGTAAATTAACAGAAACGAGACACAACAACATAATTATTTGTCCATCAAGACATCACTAAATAACATTAAATAATTATATTGATGGGCTTTATAATCCATAATCTTATGCCAATATGACATCGTTGGACAAAATATCCCCCGATCTCCATGAAAAAAACTTAAAAAAAACTTCATTTGAAGACCATTTCTTTACTTTCTCATGGAGATAGAATGATAAAATTACCAGCTTATGCTGCTCTTCTAGAGACCGTTGTCGGATATAAATTTCGTCATAGTTGTCAGAGGACTCTGTACAGTAAATTTGAAGATGTTGGCATTGAAATGTCAATTACAGTTATGAAATTCCAAGAATTCAATTTTAAAACAAGATTTTGACTCGTTATGTTTTATAGCCTTTATTCAGAGAATGTTTTGATTATTTAATATTTGTTTTGCAGCGCAGCAAGTTTATGGATTACAAGAAAACTTAAAGACACAAAGGCCAAAACGGAAGCAGGTACAAATGGTAATGTATATGTATTTTCAGATCAATCTGTTTCTGCCTATTGGACGACGACATTGTTTCACTAGTTATAATTCCATTCCCTCTCGAATACCACTGATCCGAAGATGCAATTTCTGAGGAATTCTTTATCAAATTAATGTTTAACAACTGCACACGTCTGTTACCTCACTGCATAGTTTTAGCTACTGTTTACCACGCAAATAACTACATGGTTTGCAGTAGACGTACCGCAAACTTATGATAGTCATATTTGGTTGCTCTCATGTGTACAATGTGTGTTTCGGTTAATATTTGGTGAACAAGATTTGTGACTAACCTATATTACTCACCCACACAGCAAATTACAAGAATACAAAATTTTATGTGCATCAATAGAATGTGAATTTATCCTTTGCAAGTGAAATGTCATAAAATTACAACTAGTGAGTAAAACAGTTAATTAAAATGTAATTTCTGCGACAATTGTGAATTACTCCAATCTTTCAACTGTAATTCATGGCGCGCTTTAAAACCGGTCTAACCAATCATTTCTTTCGAAATTTCTGTACCAAGTCAGGACCTTTGCGGTTTACAAATTTTCCGGTTTTACACCTGCTTTTCATTTTTGCCCATCGAATCTGCTTCAAAGAAAAGTCCCCAATACATGTTAATACTGGTAAAATGAAAAATTAGTGGTAAGTCATCCTCCACGTAAACTTACTGCAAACTTAGTATGACAAAGGATGTAGGCATTCCATTTTAAAAAGTATAGCTTATATGTGCACTGTCTTACTTAATAAATGCACAATCAAATAATAATTTTTTTTTACATGTTGCCTGAATTTTCTTATAGGTCAATATATCAATTTAGTTTCAAGAAACGACCATTTCAGTTAACTGTTTAACTTTTAGCCAGAATGGGAAGATAATAGCATTGTTCTAGCCTGTTTTGCAATTTTCTTCATTTTTCAGGAGGCTTTGCCCTCATCATCAAGTACTGTTACAAACAAGAAATTTATACCTGAGAGATACAAAATAACATCTGGATGGAAAAACTTTTGCTATTTAAAAAATGGATACCTACAAGTAAGGAGTGTTAAGCATCATCCACTACCAACAGGAGAAATAGTCAAGACATCAAACTCCACATATGATAACACACACTGAGACAGCTACAGAATATTTACTTCCCCAACGGGAAAGTTTCAAAGGTAAATTGTAAAAAATTCAGTCATATCTAACCAATCAACGTGACAGAATTCCAACTGAAGGCCTTACAGTCAGAAAATTTGTAGAAGACAATAATACCCTAAAGGAAAGACTCTACCTGATGACCTAACAAAAGTGAGATTAAAATAATTACCAGGTATACAGAACAATTTGAAATTTACATTTGGATTCCTAGACCAGTTTG
This sequence comes from Modiolus philippinarum, assembly GCA_002080025.1. Classification (NCBI taxonomy): domain Eukaryota; kingdom Metazoa; phylum Mollusca; class Bivalvia; order Mytilida; family Modiolidae; genus Modiolus; species Modiolus philippinarum. The sequence continues at coordinate 16,434 of MJUU01022955.1, forward strand.
AATAAAACTTGGATAAAAGGGTCCTTCAATGATCCCTCCATAAGTGTCAGGCGAGTAAGCACCTCTTCAAAGAGGAAGAGTGTAACATTGAAACATTGAAATGTACTGAAAGCACATTAAAAGATCCCCTCTGAAACTACTTGGCCACACTAAACTTTGTTTCAATGGTTAGTACAAAGTTAACTTCAAAAACGATGTCCGGCAAGTAAATGCACTTCATCTAAAATGGCAGTCAGTATGGAACAAAGTATAAAATCGAATTCTTAGGAAAACAAATTCAACGATTTCCAATGAAATTATTAGGCGAAGTAGAACCGAGATCTCGTCAAGTATGGCGTCCGTCTTCCGTCCGTTAACCTTTGACATTGTGATCATATCCTCTGAAACTACAAATTTAATCAAAATTTACAGGAACGATTTTCGGAAAGTCCTGGTCAAAGATTGCTCATTTTGTTCCGATTCCACAAAGACACGACCTCCAGGGGGGAACATAGTTTAACATTGGACCCTATGTGAAAACTTCCAAAGATCTTCTCCTCTGAAACTAAAGAACCAATCGGAACTAAACTTGGCCACAATAGTCCCAGAGTGGTCCAAAAAGTTGTTTTTCAGATTCGCACCTTATCCAAGATGGCCACCAGTGATGAACATAGTTTAACATTGGACCTTATGGGAAAGCGCATTCAGAGATCTTCTCCTCTAAAACTACAGTGCCAACTGGATTCAAACTTGGCCACAGTAATCTTTGTGTGATCCCCTGCAAACAAGATGTTTTTTAGGTCTGTCTTTTATCCAAGGTGGCCGCCACCGGGGAACAATGTCAACATCGGACCCTATGGAAACACATTCAAAGATCTCCGCTGAAACCACAGGGCAAATTTAAACCATAGTTTAACTCAAAACCCTTTTACGTAGACTATTTTAGCCATGGTCCTGGTGAGCGCTACAGGCTCTTCAGAGCCTTTTGTCATTAAATGTCAGATCCAGTAGAGGTAATCACACACGAGATTATCATCAGTGGTTCATCCTCAAAACACAACGCTGGTTTGTCGAAGTTTACCTCATAGGTATCCGCTTACTAAGTCATAATGACCATGTTCATACAAGATAGAGAATAATTAAACTTCAACTCATTCATACTGATACTTTTGATATTGCTTATTACATTCTTTTATAAATATTATTGATATAACTGTATTGTCATTTACAGATTCCGGAAACACTGTCTATCACTACTGATTCTGATTCTGATGATTCGCATGACATTTCTGGATTTTTTTCCTCAATTACAAGACAAGACAATGAAGATGACCATCAAACTACATCTCCTGCTCAGACCACACCTTTGATGCTCACATCACCCTGTCATCAGCCATGCCCGATTCTTGAAAGTACCAATACTACACATGCAGCGGTATGTCCTCAGGATATTCACACCCAACAGATGGCAGCCATTTTTGGGGATACTAATACTCGACCAGCAGTGTCCATTTCTCAGGAAACTCTCTCTCAACAGGACACTCATGCTCAGAAGGCAGTGACCATTTCTCAGGGATTTCGTCCTCAACACACAGTGGACGTTCCTCAGGAAAGTCATCCTCAGCAGACAGCGGCCGTTCCACAAGGAACTCATAATCAACAGTTATCCTTCTAACAGACAGACGATTTTTGTTCATGCAGATACTCCAACGGTTTGTATATTCGTCATGTGTAACGGTTTATTTATTCCGCTGTGAAAAAAGTTTCCGAAGTCAAAATTTACTCCATAAATAGCCGAATAAAGCTGAATATTATTTAATAAAATATCAAATCTGATGGCCATTATTTAATGAAATATCAAATCTGGCAGCCATTATGTCACTCTCAGTTTCACTGGAGTTCACACTGTGAGTGCCTTTGTTCTGAATGTTGTGGTTTTTGGTACTGTGCTTTGTGTCTGCCGTCATTGTTTTTCTGTCTAACGTCATTGTTTTCTGTGTTCTCGTTTTTGCCCTGTCTCTGGACTTCGATTTTTGTGAATTTCACCCCTTTGTTCCTTCGGTATTCTACTGCCGTTCTTTCATAAAATATCAAATCTGATAGCTATTATTTGATAAAATATCAAACCTTTTTTTTAATAAAATATCAAATATGATAGCCATTATTTAATAAAATATCAATTTATATCAAATCTGATAGCTGTAAATGATTTGCCCGTAAAATATTTTCCCTTATTACTCATTTGATGGGTGGAAGAAATTTCACAAGTATGTGAATATCATATCCGGAAGAATATATCTCCTACACATGCACATGTGGGTCATTCTCTGACAACTTTAACAAACTGTAATATTTTAAGTGAAAAAATATTTGTAATTCATCTGTTTTCGTTTTTTTTTTTTCTTTTTCTTTTGTGTAAAGCAAGATTTGCAGAAACGTGACGGAATGGTTGGCACGCTTTTCTCATAGGCAATTTTTGTTTATTCTCAATTTTTATAAACATTTGACGGATCGAGCGTGGAAATATGTCTTTACCGTCACAGAGTTAAGACTTCATTTTTACACATTTTCAAGCATACCTTAATGGTAAACAAATATTCTATCAATAGAGAATATCGACACATATAAAAATAATACGGTAAAAGTATTCAGATATAGCAACAACCACTGTAAAAAATACTATGATAGGTAACACTTAATACCTTCACATCTTTTAAGGGCAAATTTCACCAAAAAGTTCCTTCTGTGTTAGCTCTGGTGATGAAATGATAAAAAAAAGAAATAAAGACTAAAATGTAGTAACTGTTCAATTAATCAACAAAATTTGAAGTGCATTTTTCCGTCAATTGTAGCGAAATCTTTCATATTTTTGTTAAGGTGGGAGGAGACATTCGTGACGGTAAAAGAAAGATATGTCACGGTAAAGAAAAACGTGTGACGCTGATGACATTTTTGGTCTAAGGAATTCTCTTAACAAAGACTATTCTGTCATATAAGAAACATAATGTTTATCAGCATAGATTCTGTTTTTTATTTGCTTTGCTCCGATATATTTCTTTCAACTATGAAAAATAACAAAGTGACAAAACATATAGAACTTATCCACACACAATTACGGACCTTGTTATAATTTCGAAAATTTCTAGCAGTTAAATGGAAATAGAAGAAAAAAGATAATGTCCTTCACCGGAAACAAATATCTCTTGTGTGATTTCTAAAAACCTGATTGACAATGTATTTCATTTGACTGATACAGCAAAAAAAACCCAGAATTTTGTCCTCACCGTAACGCTTATGTCATATCTGTCACGGTGGAGACAATTCCGTGAACAGTCACAGATTTTTAATTTATCTCTGGAGGGAATCTTAGTCCGGGAAATGGTTGTTCCTATGGTACTTGTGCTTTTTCTGCCGATGTAATTATGCAGATCGATTGTACATTTTTGTAAGACAAGTGAAATATCACATGAATGGTAAAAAGGCGGAATAAGGGTACTTTTTTCAAACTAACCCATGTTTTTCTCAAATAATTTAAAAACCTGAATTATTGTAAATTAAAGTAAAAATTGCCGAACCACTTAGGATACGTATGTTCAAGGCATATTATATAATTATACAAGTTTTACTAAAGAGTAATATCATATTTGGTACTTGTAATGTTCCGTGACGGTAATAACAAAAAATGTTTGTGGGACAGATGTTTGAGATCAGATATAAAACAAAGAGAAAAAAATAGGAAAACAATCTTAGTGCAGGTTTCCTTTGAACATGCACTACATTTGTACTTATATAATTCACTGTAGTTAACATAAATAAATATTGAGAGGCAAAAAATACGAATTTTGTGTCGCCCGCATGGATTGGCACATTACTGTCACATGAAGAATTCTATATGTTGCGGTAATTTATATTTTTTGGAATTGTTATATTTCCGCTAAAACTTAGATGGATTGGTTTTTAACATTTTTTACTGAATAGGTTATTGTGTGAATTGATTGATCATTCCAAAACTCAGAAATTCGAAAAAATGGGTTTCAATCGTCTTCGGACAGGTTTTCATTACAAATATTAAAGTTGTCAGAGAATCACCCATGTATGTATATGGTTGATATGTGATTGCTGGATTTTTATCTTTGCTTAATAAATAGACTGTAACGGTTGTTGACTCAACATAACAATATACAGATAAGGCTTAGATTAGAAACAAGTTGCTTGCATTATGTTTCAGTTATGTTGTGCCGATCAGTGCACTCCTATGTATCGATATCTCAACTGTTCTATTACTTCTATGATAAACAGCTGCGACAAGTAGCGTGATACGCCCGTCGCCATCCCATCGAAGCTGTAATGGATTTAGACAAGGGGTTCTAATTTAAAATGCCACTTTGGGAAAATTTTATTACTGGCTTAACAAGTTTGATATCTCCTTCATGTATAACTCTACAAAATTTGAAGTAAACTGATCTAGGGGTCAATCAGTTAGAGCGTGACATATGCAAATTGTCGTATACTGAAAAATAAAGTCCCATAACTCTCGCAAGAAAGAAAGAAGTTTCCCCCCAAAAAATATACAGATCTTGAGACCATTATACATAATAGCTCTACAAAGTTTGAAGGTCATCGACAAGACTCTAGCTTGACATGTGAAAAAATGCCTTAAAATGGACGTGTAAAGACCCATTACTCTTGCAAGAAAAACAAAGTTTCTCCAAAAGTATACAAATCATGAGACAGTCATACCCAATAGCTCAACAAAGTTTGAAGCCAATTGACCAAAGGGTTGTCAAGTTACAGCGCCTCATGTGAAAAAATGCCTTAAAATGGACGCCTAAAGACCCATAACTCTTGCAAGAAAAAACGAAATTTTCCAACAAATATACAGATCATGGGACTATCAGTATCATACCCTATAGCTCTTCAAAGCTTGAAGCAAATTGGCCAAAGAGTTGCCAAGTTACAGTGCTAAATGTGAAAAACTGTCTTAAAATTGATGAATAAAGTCCCATAACTCTTACAAGAAAAAACGAATATTCTCCAAAAAAGTATATAGATCATGACAGTATCATAACCAATAACTGTACCAAGTTTGAAGTGAATTGATTAATTTGTTTATGAGGTGGAGTGCGACATGCAAAACGGACGGGCGGACAGACGGACTCGGACATCGGTATACCATAATGCGTCCGTCCAAAGACGGGCGTATAAGCAATACTGAAGTGGACGAGTTAAAAATATCAGTAACTTGGATATTTCTTCTACAATATTGTCATAAAGGAAGTAATTACAGTCAGGGAATGTATATAACTGAAAAATATACATGTACGATCGACTTTTTTGCCTACTGAAAAGGCCGTTCTAGTATAATAGCAAGCACGATTTAGCTATAGTATTATACAAACAAGAAGAGGATTTCTAAAACAACCTAGGAATTGAAGATATTATAAGGAGAAGATCTCTGTCTTTTTTTTTAAACTTTTTGCTATTTTTTTAATCGGTCTTATATATGAAAACAATTTGAGACAGAGGATAAGTTTAAACTGTAAAATTATTCAGCATGTCAAAAGCTACATATTGCCAGTTAAATTTAAATACCCCGACAAATTGTTTTTGGAGTTTTTTTTATCATAAACCAAATAAATTTGAAGGGCTAGTATTAACTGAGATGTATTTACTTCTATGGTCCTCAGAAAGATAATGAAAATTATTCATGTACAAAATAGTTATAAAAAAGTGTTTTTGTTTGTTTGTTTGTTTGTTTTTTTTTTGTTTTGTTTTGTTTTGTTTTTTTTTTACCTCAGTTGGATGGGTGTGGTTGTGATTAGAATTGATCATTATTGATATTATTACCTCCTATAGCCCTTTCCAGAAAATGTTGTTATCTTTTCCTAACATGAGCTCTCCAATCAGAAATGAATAACAGGAAGTAATATTTTCCTATTGACATTGAATACCCGGAAATACATGCACAATTCTAAAATCGAAATCCGTATTGGGACCCAGGGATATTTCGAAAAGGCCTGTTGTGTGAAGAATTTATTTTGAAAACATCTTTTCCTACATACATGTAATTTGAAATAAATTTTAATTAATATATAGACTATCTTGTACTCTATTACTATTTTTGTAATCATTATTGCAGCTTTTTCAGTACTTGCCATTTTAAATAGTGCTAACCCAGTTTTAACAGAAATAGTACATGACGTTCGATATCTGGAAACGTCAGGTTAACATTATATTTAATATGCTTATAAATCGAACGTTAAGTGCTAGTAAAAACAAGAATAACGTCATAAAATAATTAAACAATTCCCGTAAATACATAGATTTATAGATCTGATTAGAGTATATTGACCACGGGGACTGAGTCCTCGGTCAATATGCTCCAGTCAGGCACTGGTTTATAAATCAATGTATTGCCCTCATCGCCATTCTATATTTGCATATTATTAGGGAAAGGCCAAAAAAGTGGCCTATGCCCTATTGTAATCAGTCTTTCCATGCGTGAGTCCGTCCCAAACAAAATCGTGTCCGAGCGAGAACTGATTCAAGAGATTCCGACTGACAAAGCTAATCCAATCATAATGCAAGATGTAATCTGATTTGATTTTTAGGAGGATTTATGGTTTGAAAATCCTGTCGAGTTCTATAATTTCAGTTATAAATACCTATGATACAGGTTACGATTAATTATAAAACAACGGCAGTAGAATACCAAAGGAACAAAGCACAAGATTACACAAATCAAAGTTTAGAGACAAGGCAAAAGCAAGAACACCAAAAGACGGAAGACCAAAGGCACCACATGCCCACAAAACACAGGAACATTACATATACAACACATAAAACTAAAGCACTAACAGTGTGAACTCTCAATAAACGAGAGTGACATCAGGTGCCCTGGAAGGGTAAGCTTGTCCTGCTCTGTGCACAGCACCCGTCACACTGTCAGTGGGTCAATCCAGGGTAAAGTCAAAACCGGTAATGTCAAATCAGGTAAGACGCGAATTTAGCTGAAAATGTCAGTTTTTATTTTTGACACTGACATTTCATATCTATCTATGATGTCGTGGTGACGGCCATAGAATTTCTGAAATTTCTGAATTTCTGAAAGTAACAAAGGCTGAACATATCCCTGACTCAGCAGTTTTTGTGACA
>MJUU01022955.1:23692-45624 GCA_002080025.1 Modiolus philippinarum
GGAAAGTTCACAATTGGAAAGTCAAAATCATCACGTTTGTCATATAATCTAGATTTCAGACGTCCATGTTCGTCAATGTATGACAAAAGGTCAAGGTATGAAGCAGATTCAGGTGTATCGGTTGTCTCTTTAATTTCAAGTTCATTAGGGTAGATACGATGTAAATATTCTTTAAATCTTGGGTTATTAAGAGAAAGTACATCGTCAATATATCTGAAGCTGAAATTAAAAGTCTGTACTAGTTGTTTTTGTTTCTGTTGTATCAGCCCTTGTAAAAACTTTGCTTCATACGAAAAAAGGAAAAGGTCAGCTAAAAGTGGCGCACAATCTGTTCCCATAGGAATCCCTATTGTCTGTTGAAAAACACGGCCTCCACATTCAACAAAAATGTTGTCGATCAAAAATTCAAGCATCTTAATCACGTCATTTTCACTGTATTTCTTGTTTGACTCAGTGTGGTTCTTTACAAAATATGTTTTATCTTTTCCTATTACCAGATAGCAATACCTGCGTTCTCCGTTTTTGGTACAGAAACATTGATGTATCAGATCGGAAATTACTGTTTTAAGTTTATTATGGGGAAGAGTTGTATAAAGAGTAGAAACATCAAAAGTTTGAATGCTATTGCAGTATGCGAGACTGTTTGAGGAGAGCTGTTCAAGATCTTTGGAATTTTTAAGAATCCGATTCACGCCGCTCGTGGAATAGGCTTTTTCGCAGTAGCTTTTAGACCATCTCTAACTGCAGTTAGTAAAGTGGTAAGGAGTTTGGATAGGGGCTTAGTGGTGCATCTGGCAGATCCTGCAATGAATCTCTGTTTGTAGGGATTCTTGTGAAGCTTAGACACCCACTAAATATAAGGGAGATAACTGTTATTCTCATCAACTTTGATACCGAATGATGCTAACACAGAAGTGTGATTCGTGATTATCTCGTCCCTTGATAATGTAGTTGGGGAATAAGTAGGATTGCCAGATGAAGTGTCAATACACATCTCCTTACAAGACAGTCTAAATAGTGTTTCTTGCATACAAACACAATATTGTCACAAGCTTTGTCTGCAGGTACTATGACGTATTTTTCCTGGAGGTTTGTCAATGTTTTAGCAACAAGAGGATCATCAAATATGCTGGGCGTTCTCGTTTTCATAGATGTTTTCAAGCGCCGGATACGATTCATGATTAATGACTTAATCGACCTGATCCAGTCTGACAATGTTTCCACATCTTCTTTTTCTTTCTTCGAAAGAATTTTTTTCTTCTTTTCTTATAAATCAACATAGTTATAAATCAAAAAGTGTCATGAATATCTGTAGTTTTGAATTTATAAGATGGATAATTTTTGATGGTATAAAAGAACATAAATTATTCATTTCTGATCTCATATGAACTTGCATGATACAGGTTTTTTGTCAGAATTTAGTACAACACATTTTGCGTGTAATGCTTTTTTGAAAATTGGTTGTAATTGATAAATGCATGTAAGATATTGAAAATGAATGAAATCTCATTATCACAATCAACATGATTGATAAAGATCATTCCAATATGAAAGATAATTTTCAAGGTAAATCAGCAAATTTCGGCATTTCGTAAGAATTCAGTTTTCAAAAGTTGAGAATAAAACTCATCAAACTATATATACTGAAAACCCAACTCATGAAATTACTTTAAAACGGGAAATTTTCGCGATAGTTTTATTTTCGCGATTTTGAAGCGCGATAATAAAACGGCGCGAATATACTTGTCTTATTATTAAAGTCAATGGTAAAATTTTGGCAACGCGAATTCCAAATGCGCGAACTAAAATCTTGCCAATTTACCGCGAAATAAAGAAGGCGCGAAAATTTCCCGGTTTACAGTATATACACTGAAACCCATAATACATATTTTCAATCCCTCTACAAAATAGCACAGTAATGCATACTTTTTGGAAATTTTCAGTTTTCGTTCCCTTAAATGCAACCCAGTGGTGACGTGATTCTGCTGTATGGAGGCTTCTTTTTACACGTACAGATGCCTGACGAACATGATCTGCAGTCAATTTTCTTTGTTGACTTTCTGTGTCACGTGTTTTTACAAGGTGTCCAATTTACAAGTACTTAGTAGGTTCAGCACCCTTTCAACTCAGTAATTTCCTTCATATGGAATCGGCACTGGAAAACTCCAACTATAAAAAAAAATTAATGTACTGTATGGCCGTTTCGGCAATTTTGTACTTTTAAAGTGTATTTTAATTGTACCTGGTTCAATAGAGAATCATTTCTCACAATTTTGTTAAGAATTGAATGTATTATTTTTGTAGTTTCGATGGGGTATGATGACCGAAACTGACATTTTCAATGAAGCGCGGAATATTACATGTAAGTATAATATGGTACGAAGTTAGCCAGCAAAATCTTTAAGTCAACCAACTCAGCCAGCACATCTGAAAGTAGCCTTTTCAAACCAATTAACTGCAAGAGATAGACTTTACCTGCACGGTTTTACATATACTTTTTTGTTGTCCAGTAAATCTTTCTACCTACAATCCATTACTAGCTGCCGATATATCAATGTATCAATATGACTCCAACAGGACTTCAAGAAATGTTAGATTCATCCTTAAAATATTCTCAAAAATGGAGATTCAAATTCAACCCGGATAAATCATTTATAATGTGTTACGACCTAAAAAAAAATTTAAAGGCAACCAAAAATTTATGTTCAGACTTGGTGACCATGAAATTAAACCCGTTGTTTCAGTGAAACACTTGGGTATTGAATGGACCTCTGACTTAAGCTCTAGCTGTGATATTAATTCGTCTTGTAGAAAAGCTAGGAACTCGTATTTTTCAATTGTCGGATTTGGTTCTAAAAGTATGAATCCATTGACAGTTAGTAGTCTTTACTCCAAAGTAGTAATACCAACACTTCTTTATGGATGTGAACTATGGAATTCTTGCACTCAAAAAGACAACTGTAACTTAAACATTTTTCAGCACTTTATAGTGAAACATGTACAGGGATTCCCTTAGAGGACACGATCCGATATATGCGAAAGTATGTTGAATATACACCGTCTACCATCAATTGTCGATAAACACAAACTTATGTTTTTACAGAAAAGTTGTCAGTTTGCACCAGATGTTTTACCTAAACAAATTTTCATTTACAGACTTTTCCGGTACCTCCACAACCCCAAAAGACAACAATTTGGATTCATATCTGACATTGTTAGCGTTCTAAAAAGATACGATCTTCAACAATTTTTATTCAGTTATGTATAGTCTGGCGAATTCCCGTCCAAGTTTCAGTGGAAGAACTTTGAGACAAGGGTAATAAAAAGTATAGAGGACAACAGTAGAATTAATAGAATGCAAGGAGATAGTGACTTTACTAGATTTATAGAACTTTGAAACTTTGGTAGTCCAGCAAGTGTATGGCAATTCGGGTTACTGTCTAATGAAAATCTCAAAGCAGCGAGAACAATTTCAAAATTGTGGACTGTAACGGTGAAATCTGAGAACTGCCAACTGTGTAACATGTACCGTGACGATGTTCTTAAACATCGAATCCTGAACTGTATGACATTATCATATTTGCGTCAAATAATGTGCTGCAAATTATCTGACGTTCTTGGACATTAAGACCTTATGGAATTTATTGCCTTGGACGATAACTCAAAATGCAAAATTATACTAGGGGCTACTTGGAAAAATGTTGAACCTGAAATTATACTCTCAGCCACTTGAAAATTTTTGATACAGTGCTTTATATAACCTTTTTCAATGTTCTTGTATAATATGTTTTGTTTTGCTTTTTGACTGACTTCTATACAGAGTTTTTCATTACATAATGTATTTATTATATCTCCTTACGGAGGAATTAAAGTTGTGAATGAATGAATATGTAAAATTATGTCTAAAACTTTATGTATTAAGCCGCAATAACTCGATTTAATTATAACGCCTTATTCTAATAAGACAATAGTGCGCTTTAATTATAATGCCTTATTACTTATAATACATTAAGTAAACATAAATAACGCATGTATTGCCTAAATAAATAAGTAACACGAGGCACGTATACGCTTCCGTACTTTTCTGATATATAAACCTCGCAAAATGTTGTTAGGTTCATACACAGTATTAAATATGTTACAAACTGTAAATATATATACTTACGGCATTTTACTTATATGTATCCAATTAGTAACCACGACAGGTAAGAAATAAATTGAAACTCTTTACGAGTTTGTGTTTAAATTACTATATTGCAGAGAAAATATAGAGACATTATAAATTTTTATTTTTGGACATTCCAATGCCTCTTCATACCAGATAGTATTTCAATTAGTTTACCAAACTTTAGAATGAATAAGGAAAGGTTAATACACGATTTGTAGAAAATGCTAACATTTCTGGAGAATTTCATCTTGCCCCACCTCTTTGAATGGAGTTTGTTCGGCCCTTAGATAACACCTAGAAATGCTCTCTTTCCGGGGCACCCACTATTTCTCTACACGTTTTCAAGGAGTTTGTGCTTTATATAAATTAATATGATAACATAACCCTGTTAGAAAATTCCCAACTTTCCTCAGTATGTGAAAACATCTGTTTCAATGGAGATTTTTGCTCTTTGTGCTTCAGATTTTTTTTCAACCGTAGAAGGCTATATACTTGTGTAGCTAAGTGGTCAAGGTCCTCTACCTGTGCGAACACTATTAACAGAATTAGTTTCTCAGTGTTTTGAAAATTCATTAGGTTTGTGTGTGGTAATGTTGACTAGCTACTTGCTCAAGTTCGGTAGTTCCATCCAGCCAAATCTACTTAAAATTAGATCTACAAATTGTTCTTTACACTCACTGCATGGTAGATCTAACAACATCCCATTTTACTTTCTGTTCTGATGACCTTTTCTAAATCCTCGGGTTTTATCCTAAGACCAATGCTTCCAAAATCCTGGAAGCTGCAATCTGATTGGTTGATTTAAAAGGTCATCAGAACAGAAAGTAGAATGGGATGTTGTTAGATCTACCATGCAGTGAGTGTAAAGAACAATTTGCAGATCTAATTTTAATTAGATTGCATCCAGCCACTCCTGGTTTTCTTCGTTACAAGAGTAATTATACAGTCCAAAAACAGCAGTAGCAGATGGTCTCTTCGTGCAACACCATTTCATTCTTATTATTATTGTCGAGGAGACATTTTTTTTTGGGGGGGGGAGACGCCGGTATTATCCATTCATTCGGGGGGAAAGATGAAATGTACACGTGCTGCTGATAGGAATAAATTTCCGAAATGGCCATACAGCTCATTAAAATTATTGCAGATGGAGTTAAGATAAGTGTTATTGTCTCATGTTCATTTACTCCATATCCTTTCGTAAAATGTGTGACCCTTTAACATGATCCGTGGTTCGCATTACAATTTTTTTTTCTCTACGGAATTCAGGATTTGATAGTTACTTTCTCAGAATTTCGTTTTCATATTGTCTCCAAACAATACTATTTAAGCCGTGAAAAGTTATAAGAAGGATAGTAACTTACATTGTAGAGCATTGATAATTGTGTTCAAATATCTGGTAATGATGAATAAAATGAGTTCTAAAGTAGCCACAACGAAATTTGCTGCGACTTTTCTCCAAATATCCTTGTAAGTAAATGTTGAAGGATGACATGGCATACACAAATGGAAAGCTAATTTTTGCCGCTTCATGCCATGCATTACAATAATTTTACAACAAAGGGTTAAAAAGTTTTCCATTACCCTTCTATGTTATTTTAACAGAAAATTTGAGTCGAAAACAGAGGGAGTATACCTGTTTAACAGAACACCTGTATTTATTGTTTTAATGCCCTGGGGTCTATCGATTAACCAAAACACGTGGATCGGGAGTTAATCTCGATTGCGGAGCAAAAAATAAATTATGTAATTACTTGACAGAGTGTCAACAAAAACTTTTTACCTGTAAGCAAATTTATTTTAATAAAAGTAAATGGTAACTGGATATAGGTTCTGCAAATTGTATTCACAGATTTTTATAAATGAGTAAACAAATCAAAATTCTGTTTGTTCATTGGCCACCCGAATAAACAACAAACAAGCACCCTATATGCAAATAAGTAATCCATCGGCAATCCATTTGGTGTCTTTTCATTGGTTTGTTGGTTTGCTTAAAGCATTCATCAATCACTCCCACATCGAATTTCTTTAAAATTTGAGTGAAATTAACATGAAGGTCTATGGAAAATATTTTTATTTGAACTTTGATTATTTCAGTAAATATACCAAGAGTAGCGGCAAAAAAATAGAAAATGATACATACGAGGGTTGTCCGTAAAGTTCGTGGACAAGGATAAATAAAAAGAAAAGCAGCGCTTCATATATTTATATTTTGCATATTCGTAAGCCTTAACGTTATACGAATTTGGATATATAAAAGTTGATCAAATTATGCCTGCAAAATTACAAATATGTCTTCGTAAAATGCCCCGGAATAGTGACCCGGAGCAACACGAATATTACATGTCAAACGTAGTGTCTAATATTTATTATTTTGTAGGTATTTCATAGAATTCAGTGAATAGTGAAATGAAAATTACATTGCAATCTTTATACTATGTCTAACATCAAAACTGCAAAATTTCAAAATCTAAAGATTTTAAATGATAAATTAACAGAGGTTTTAATGTCTCAAGGCAAAAGAGAAATTCTAGAAAACCTGACGTTTTTCGATAACGCGGAGCAGTGACGTGAATCTTGTTTCGCTCAAACATCGGGAAACACCCTCAAATTCCAACATATTCCCGAAATATTTAGAAAGGGCATGGCAAAGTGTGTTTTGCATTACAATTTGAGTGGTACAGAAATTTTTGGACACAAGAACCAGTTTAAAGAATATAAATATGTAAACTAACCAACTTTCATATATCTAAAAAAGTTGTATAAGTTCCACTGTGTTAGTGAACAAGATTTCCGACAATCAGTCAATGAAGTTAGCAAGTTGTTCAAAATTGATAACTTTTCCGTATTAGAAATTATATCAAATGCCCTTAATATTTTTAAGACAAAAGCTGCAAAAATTTCGAATTTATTGAATTGCGAGTTCATTATAAAATACTAAACTCAAAGATAAAGACGTCAGTCAACGTCAACATTTAACATGTTTGTGCTCCGGGTGTATAACATAAGTCTGTTTTGTTTCGACAGAAAAGTAATTAATAGTGCTTTGATTGCGATGATATTTTACATACTTTTGCATTAAAACACATTGTAAATAAAAATAATAGTTTCATATACATTATCCTTACTTAGCAATTTTTATTAAGATTGTCCACGAACTTTACGGACAACCCTCGTATATGTTTTATTAGGGTCTTATTTAAAACAAAATAGCTACAGCGATTTAAGCTGCGGCAAATTTCGTTGTGCGTACTTTAATTAAATCTCAATACTTATAATGGTAATTATTGTACTACAATAATTTCTTTTCAGTACATGACTTGGGATACCATCATGGAGTTCGTAAGTCTATTTTTACTATTTTAATAATGTAATTCGTCAGTACAAAATTTTGACACTAAAACACATTATGTGCATGCCATTTTTTTAATTAGTCCTTGGTGCATGTCCTTGATACACTGTGTTGTACAGTTTAGTATGCATTTTGTCTTTCTTGGCTTCATCGTAATTTTATCATAAGTTAAAGAATTCAATTGTTTTTCTCAGTTTCTGGGTGCATATTCATCAGGTCAAAATATGTTACCGTCGTTCTTTTACTGCGCACACTCTGTCCATCTTATGCACTATAGGTCGTTTGCAACATTTTCAAATTTGCAATGTTTTATGCTTTGATTTAGATAAAATACATTGTATACTTGTTTGCTAATTGTTGAAGTATTTTGAACATTGAAGAATCACAAAAAATAAATAAATCATATGACGTATGCTAAACTGTCCCGAACCGCTATAAGATTAAGTGAAACTTTTTCAGTTTTTTTTTAACTTTAAAATTTTAAGGTAGTTCGAGCCTAATAAAAAAATCAGAGAGAAATTATTCTTTATTTTAAGATATTCTGAAGGGGTCTAATTCCATTGTTTTATTAAATAAAATAAGATCATCTTTTCCTGTTATCAAGCTTTGAAAATCAGGCCAAATTAAGTATTTTTCAGTGATATTTACAAAGAATATATAGGGAACTTTGAGAACATACTTACTTATTGTTTAGCTTCGATATAAAATAAATATCAGATATATATTTTTTTTTACTTTTTGATATTTCAGAGGTATACACTTCAGTTGCATGTTGAGCTTAAAAAAACTATATGTCACCGTTTGATTAAAAGAGAGATATTTTATATAATTTACGAAATAGACAATATTTACCGGCAAAGGGAGTTAATTCGCGGGAAACTGCATTTCAATCTTTTATGACGTCACAATGGAACGGAATAAGGAATATTCCGGCCTGAAAATCAAGTCAATTCCGCATCCGACTTGTGTTTCTAAAATTCGCCAATCGAATGAGCCGTTTATTAGTGTCGATCTACCTTGAGTTATATCTGTTCAAATGATCATTCCATTAACAGTATTAAATCTTTATCCTATATTTTGTTAACTTACAACATTCTTAGTTTGAGTTCTTCGACATTCAACATCTTACATTTAAATTCTGCATCTGCATAATTTTAATGACACTCCTGTTATATGGTTTATTATTTTTAACTGTCCTTCCACAAATCAAGCATGTGTGGCTAATTCATTTTATACCATTGAGAAAAAAATAATTATTCAATATTTTTGTAGACCCTGATAAATGGGGTACATTATACCCAACATGCAATGGGCGCAAACAATCCCCGATCAACATAAAGACTAGGAATGTTGTATATGATAGAAGTCTGCATTGGTTTAATTTCCGTGGCCTAAGAACAGTTAGAGGTGTCAAAATGATTCTAGATAATAATGGACATTCAGGTAAGTTAAATTTTGCAGGATGGTTGTGAAAAGGAAGCCTAGATGTTAGTTCATTTCAACATAACTTAGTAGAAACTCTCCAACGTATTATTGGATGTTTTAGTGTTTTGGTTTTTCTGTAAAATATATAGAATATGCAATAGCTGGACACTAATGCTGTCATTATGGTTTCT
Organism: Modiolus philippinarum; assembly: GCA_002080025.1. NCBI lineage: Eukaryota > Metazoa > Mollusca > Bivalvia > Mytilida > Modiolidae > Modiolus > Modiolus philippinarum. The sequence continues at coordinate 32,826 of MJUU01022955.1, forward strand.
ACCATTTTTGTCTAAAAAAATGATAATTATAAATTAAAAAAAGATTATTTTTTTGGAAAATATTTAAAAATAATAAAAAAAAAGATTTTTTTTTGTTTAAAAAAAACATACACACAGAAAAAAAATGAAAAATTAGTTCTTACAATAAGATCAAAATTCAGTAATCATTTTGAATATTTTGTGAAGACTACTCCTCCTGCTAGGATTTTCTAGATTCATACATCAATTCATNTAGCTGGTACTAATTTGAAAGTAAAAGGTGGAAGTCTTCCAGGAACATATATTGTTGACCAGTTTCATTTCCACTGGGGATCACGTAACTTCCGTGGCTCAGAACATGAGATAAACGGAAGACATTTCTCTATGGAGGTAAAACTTTTTCAATTGACGATGTCTGTTTTTTTCCGAATTTGACAAGAACGAATAAATCATAACTGGAATATATACAGAGCATTCATCTCTTTTTTTTCACGTAAAAGGAGATGCATGGAACGGTTGTTTTTTTACAACACAACAATAAGCATGAATATATGGAAAGGTACGTTCAATACAGATAAGTAGGGACAATGCAGAAAAATATGGATAATATGGGGCATTTAAGAAAAGTGTGCTATGACGGTTCTTTTCATATTGGCCCTGTATAATGTACTGCAATAGTCGTATTGAGTTCCTATGTGTTACAGTTGGCCAAAACCACTTATACCTTAAGGAGGTTCGCTCTTCATGCTTTTGGGATTTCTGTCAAATATTTGGGAATTCTCTTGTTTTATCACTTTAAAAGCATTTTAGTTTTTGCTTATGGACCCTTTTCATTTGTCTAATAATTTCATTTTATACATCTTTATGAGCAATCTGTAAATATTGCATTAAATTTTATTTATTCTGTCACATTCATTCGGGATCCAACTTTACTAATGTTAATCCTATGAAAAATTCGAGGAGTTCAGTTTCCTGCCAAATTTTCAATCACTTATTGAAACTCAAAAACGAGATCATCAACCTATCAATTTTTTTCACTTAAATGATTTCTTTTTTAATTTTCTAACAAAAAATCACACTTATTCGAAATCCTATTTATTTTTATATGGAATAGCGAACCTTCTGAATCCAATATGACTCTTCTTGGACATAATACAGGACCAATATGAAAAACCTCATTCTATAATGCTTTAGTATTGTAAAAAAAACTTTTAATAGAGGAAACATGAATGTCCCACATATATGCCTAAAAACCAAAGCGTAAAAACCAGACGTGGTTATAAAAGTGATATAAACTTCTTGATTTCAGATGCATGTGGTTACGCATTCCCATCGATTTAACAGTGTCAACCAAGCGATGAAGAGTAGGAATGGATTAGCTGTTATGGCATTTTTCATTGTTGTAAGATTGTTTTTACCTATATATATGTTAATGTAGCAATATAAATTTTCTCTTATCATTCTGACTAATTAACTTTAACTTAGGCCTCGTTCGATGAAGTTTATCTTATGTATGTCTTGAACAAAGCAACCCGTTGATTTGATTGGAGTTCCATAAAAATTTTGCAATTGATTGGTTCGAATTCAAAGAGACAGGTGTAAACAATGTTGGATCAAGTTGTTGGTCTACCAAATAATATTTTGTATCAATCCGCAAAAAACTACATGTAAGATTAAAATATTTCCACATTATTTTGTTATATTTATCATGTTGTAAAAATCTTTTTTACCACTCGGAACATATGATCATGATTTGACAGATCGTTAGTTACAATGTTTCTTTTTACTGATTCGAATAGACATCAACAATTTATTACCTGATAGACAAACACCAATTACGACAAAACTGGACTTTTCATTGGCAGTGTGACGGGAAGCACGCTTGGATCAGATCTTACCTCTTCTGAGCACATCATGTTACATCCAGTTTTTGTATGGGGTTCATACAACGAGTGCTCTAGTTTTGTGGCATTCTTATTCATTTTTATTTGTTTTGACGTTTGTTGGACATGAATTAACTTTCTCATGTATTGCTTCAGTATTTGTTTGTTGATCTATTGAATAGGGTTGGTTATCATATCTAGTTAGACCACTCGCCAGAGGCTCATTCCTAAATTCCAAAATTTAAAATTTACTCGATTTGATAACAAACCATGTTCAAGTGGGACTCTTGATGAATACTATGTATACTGAGTCATATTTTGTTGATAAGACATCATTCTAAGTCTACGGACCTAATCATAACCTTAAAATTTAGAACATTCAATCCAAGTAAAACAGATACAGCGGAATAGAAATATCAAAAGTTGGGAACTACAAAGTTTATATATAATAATATTTGAATTCCTTTTCATAACTCGTATCGCTGATTAATTAAATTTTAAGGGCAGAATTTACACTCTGAAAAATCGCTAAGCTGCTAAAAAGATAGATGACTAAGTTATTATATGACTTGTATTCTGAACAAATTATTGTAAAACTGATCATTATTTTTTAAATAATCTAGAGAGTGCTGCTTTGATTTTTTTTTTCAAAAATGGGGGGTCCGGGGGGATCCGATGGAGCGTCTTGTTCGTTCACGATTCATATATTAATCGGATTATATACACAGTGAATATCCTTTTTTGATTTATTATATCTGTCTTTTTATTTATTTTTTGCAGGTTGGAGATCACAACCATGAATTTGATAAATTGATTAAACATCTGAAGGAAATTCGCCATAAAGGTCAGTATTTTAAAGTAGTAAAATTCTAATAATAATATATGAAAAAATTGTGATAAGATAATTATACATTATTGCATGGCATTTTTCATACCACACCTTTATCAGCCCTAAGTCGTAATATCAGCCCGAGAGCCGTCAGGGTCGAGGGGGGATTTTATGACCGAGGGCTAATGAAAGATTTGATATGAAAAATGACATGAAATGATATTTTTATCATATATATCAACTGTAAAAAGAAATTTACAACTGAAAAATATATCCATACTTATAAAATGCAATATTATTTATACTTTATTTGATATTACGATATCGTGTGCAATGTTTATCGTTTTTACAGAAATGCACTTGCGTTCGATAAAACTTCTGATTAGTGACGGACAGGCATGCGATAAGAACCGGAAGCAATTTATAATGATTTGATATCAGCCCGCTTCGTCAATTTTTGTTGAAATTATCTTGATTTATCGAGGGGTAAAATTTAAATCATATTTTACCTAAGTATATGATAATATACAATATAGCACCATTGGAAGTCAAGAAAATGAAATCTCAGACACCTGAGGGGACGATTCTATATTCATGGCAAATAGGGATAATAACAAAATTACCTAACAGAGTTGTCAAGAGCCAAAGTCCATGAAACAAATCAAGGGGAAACAACCGGAAAAAAAATTCGACCGCAATGGTCCTGACTTGGTACAGACATTTCAAAAGAAATGGTGATTAAGAAGATTTTATGGTGCGTCAAATAGGATAAATCTAAGTTAGTGTCTGCAATTTCTTTGCCTTGCACAAATCCATCTTTTTCTTCTATATTCAATGTTTACTTTTTAACATTTGTCTATTTATTTTATATATGTTATTGGATTTGGATTATTCGCTTCTAGACTGGCGGTTCGGTTTCACATATTTTATATTTATTACAGATGATCATGTGAACATTCCGAGTTTCTATCTTACTAACCTTTTCCCATCCACACGCCATTACTACCGATATTACGGCAGTCTCACTACTCCACCATGTTACGAGAGTGTTGTATGGACAGTGTTCAAAGAACATATTCATATTTCACAGAGACAAGTATGTATAGTATGACCTGTTATTGAAATAATGCATTCCATCCTTTAATTGCTAGTGAAAAGTACAAGGTCGATATTTTAATAGTGATGTTTTGATAGAAATTTATCATTAGAGTATTTCTTTATGTTACTCAATACGGGAATTATTTCTTAGCACTTTGAAATATAGCAATAAATTTAGTTTGAACAGACTTACTTTTTGAAAAGCAGTAATAAAACAAGTGTTTAAAACGATCCTTTCATGAAACAAAGTGAAAGCCACAAACAAGAACTTGAAAATTACAAGCATAAGTTCATAGAATAGCTACCATCAAACAGTTCTCTGTGTTTGACATATCACACAAATGCTGTGTTGAAATATTTAAACCTTTGTATACATGTAATTGTTTTTTTTTATCTTTCAAACAAGCTTAGAATGAGGTAGTTTTTTTCTTTTTCCAAATCAATGGAAATGCATTTTGCTTACACAAAATTAAATAAATAAATGAAAGGATATTACAGATTACAGAAGCGCTTTGTATTTAGGGCTATAATCTTTCAGACATGGTTATCCAAAATGAAACAAAACATAAATTTGCCATAGATATTAAAAAAAAACTCATCACATATATCTTATATATATATTTCTATTATTTTTCAGTTGAACAAATTCCGTGCTTTAGGCAGAACTCACATTAAAGGATCAGAAGATCTCATCAATAATTACAGAAATCCCCAACAGCTCCATGGAAGGATGGTCAAGTCAAACTTCCGTGCTTATGGAAGATGGGGAGGCTGATAAAGATATTAGTGCTGTTAACTGGACTGAAATTTCATTTTACTCGAATTTGTTCTTTGATGACTTTTTTGTAATTTTCATTCGTTCTATTGGTCAAAACTCATCATAACTTGTATTTTTGTTCTCAGTCTTACATTTTAGTATTTATTATAACTATTTGTCTTAATTTAAAAAGAATCGCTTTTACAAGAATTGATATAATACTCTTTTTCTCTAGTTTCATACCGAATGTCAGGACTTAAATGGATACTTTTTCTCCACTATTATCTATTCTAGTATTTCTACACTTATTTTTCATTTTTCGTCACAGAATTTTATTAAATCATTTTTTTCTTTACAATCTTCTGCAAACATATATACAGAGTCAATATATTATTCAACCAAATAGATTGAGAATTGGAAAAACTTTCCTTACAATTAATAAATAAACAACTTGTTTCATGTATTTAATATTGGTTCACGTTTTTTATCTTATTTTTCCTCAAGTACGGGGAACTCTTTTTTGGACTATAAAAATAGATCGCTGCGAGCAGGGTTCGAACCTCCACGGGGAGACCCCATTGGATTTCGGGCCCAAAGCTTTAACCACTCGGCCATCACAGCTTGTAAAATGTGTGCCTTATAGTTGATTATGAAGCTACTCCTTTTCTAAAAGGAAACAAAAAAAATAGAATGTTTTATCCACATTTAACTGGTTTGAGAATTAGAATTAAAGGATGTATAGTTAACTATTTGTACAAATATAGGCTATTTTTTAGTTGAACAGAAATTAAACTATGATATAAAAAACTGCGCAAAATAAGGCTTTCAAAAATTATCACAGTAAGAAAAAAAAATTTAGTTCTAGTAAGGTTTCTTTCAATTATACTAAGCAAATCTATTTGTACGACTATTTGCGCGGTTCCAGTCTTTTCAGCAAAATGTATGACTAAACACAGTAAAATTCGGGTTGAAAGCGTTATGAATTTTCGCCGTCAGATTTATTGACTACCAAAAATTTTATCGCTGCGAGCAGGGTTCGAACCTGCGCGGGGAGACCCCATTGGATTTCAAGTCTAACGCCTTAACCACTTGGCCATTACAACTTGCTAGTTTGATTCGTTAATTTATCTAATATTTCTAAGGCATGAAAGTCTCTTTTGTATTTCGTTGAAAATTCATCTTGAACATAAGAGAATATCATTAAATCACTTTTTCTTTACAATTTTCTTCAAACATGTATACAGTGTCAATATGTTTTTCAGCTAGAAAGACTGAGAATTGGAAAAACGTTCTTTTCAGTTGAGAAATGAACATTTCCAGTACCAAACGGGTTTCATGTATTCAATACTGGTTCACCGTTTTTATCTTTTCTTCCTCATGTACGGAAAACTCTTTTTCGGACTATAAAAATAGATCGCTGCGAGCAGGGTTCGAACCTGCGCGGGGAGACCCCATCCGATTTCGAGTCCAACGCCTTAACCACTCGGCCTTCACAGCTTGTAAGATGAGAGCCTTATAGTTGAATTTTCTATACGGCATGCGGTTAATGCGTTCTTTCTTCAAAATCATTTTCTTTCCATTCATTTCCAAAAGGAAACATAAAAACGTAAGACTATTTTATCCACATTGAACTGATTTGTGAATTAGAATTAAAGGATTATAGTTAACTATTTGTACAAATATAGGCTATTTTTTTAATTAGACACAAAATTAAATAATGAAATAAAAAAACCGCCCATATAAAGCTTTCAAGAATGATCAAAGTAAGAAAGAAAAGCTTAGTTCTAGCAAGTTTTTTTTCACTTAATATACTAAGCAAATCTATTTGATCGTTTATTTGCGTGGTTCCTGTCTTTTCAGCAAAATGTATGACTAAACACAGTAAAATTCGGGTTGAAAGCGTCAGATTTATTGACTTCCAAAAATTTTATCGCTGCGAGCAGGGTTCGAACCTGCGCGGGTAGACCCCATTAGATTTCAAGTCCAACGCCTTTTTTTATCTTTATTAAAATAAAACATAAATTATTACATGTTAAAAGGTACATAATTTACATAAAAATATCATATCAGTTATATAGAAAAATAAATATATCACAAAAAGTAGTCACTAAATTGTCTGATTTTGAACATAAATTATCTTGCATGTATATATAACTGTTAATTATGTGAGATTGAACACAATATCATCGTTTGTTTCCTGAACCATCGGATTATTTTCAAGAAATTTCTTATTAAATAGCCTCTCCATGCATTTAATTTTACACAAATACTCTTAAAAATAGATAACATAATGTTTAAAAGTATATAAAAATAATTGTTTGACATCATCAGTGCTGTCGCCATTTTTGACTAGATTTCTTCTTCGCCAAACACAGAATCTTGCAATAGATAACATAAAATTTAAAAATATTGTATTAACTCTCTTCATTCTACTCAATAACCCGAACAAGAATATTTTTTCATATACAACTGAGCTCATAGAATCAGAATCACAGTTTTCAAATAATATTTTTACCTTTTTTCTAATATACTCATGAAAGTCAATAAGTCTTTTCACAGGTCAAAAATAAATGAGTTATATTTTCAATTCCATTTCTACAAACATCACATGTATCACTGTCTACAATATTGATTTTCAATAATTTAGTGTTTGTAAAAATACAATGATGAGCAATTTTAGAATCAAGTTCAATCAAATTTGAAGGTTTCCAAAAATAATTCACCACAGTCCAAACTTAAGTTAACACTGCTTCTTCAATGTTAAATGTTTCTTTCCATTTTTCATAACACTTTCCAATTTCACATAATTTACTGATAAAAAATTTTTATAACTGTTTTGTTGTACATGTTTTCAAATCAAAAATCTTATCATTAATATTAACAGTAATATCAACAGATCTATCAATACGTCTATTATACACTTTGGTTTGAACAATCTCAGACCATTTCTTTGGAATAACAGACTTTAAAATATTAAACTTTGCAAAAATATTCTTTTTATCACACTCACTATCAATCTCAGAAATCATTTCAAAAATAGCAAGCTCTGGTAGGAACCCCTCCTTCACTTCATAACATACATCCTTCAATTGTATTATTCCAGCTTGAATAAAATCTTTCCAAAATAAAGGTTTTCCACCATACAAAATTTCAGTATTACAAAATAAAGGTTGGTTGTAAATACTTTCTACACTATAGTTAACGAGGGTCGTTAAAGGAAATATTTTCTCTTATCAAATCTAATGCCAATAGCATTTCTCTGTAGACAACAGGAAGACATGACATACTTTCCTTTGGCAAGGACATATAAACAAAATCTTCTCCTAAATTCATATTGTATATTTTAAAAATATCTTTCCACAATACACAATAATCTTGATCTAAAAATCTCATCAAAAATTTCAGCCGAAATGCATTAACTTTGGACATAATATCTGGAAATTGCAAACCACCTTTATTTTTATCATCAATTATTGTATTATATTTCACAAGATGACAACCAGAATTCGGGTTGAAAGCGTTATAAATTGTCGCCGTCAGATTTATTGACAACCAAAAATGTTATCGCTGCGAGCAGGGTTCGAACCTGCGCGGGGAGACCCCATTGGATTTCAAGTCCAACGCCTTAGCCAATCGGCCATCACAGCTTGCTAGATTGATTCGTTAATTTATCTAATATTTCTAAGGCATGAAAGGCTCTCTTGTATTTCGTTGAAAAATCATCTTGAACATAAGAGAATTCCATTAAATCGCTTTTTCTTTACAATCTTCTTCAAACATGTATACAGAGTCAATATGTTATTCAGCCAAATAGACTGAGAATTGGAAAAACTTTCTTTTCAGTTGAGAAATGAACATTTCAAGTACCAAACGGGTTTCATGTATTCAATACTGGTTCACCGTTTTTATTATTTTTTTCTTCATGTACGGAAAACTCTTTTTCGGACTATAAAAATAGATCGCTGCGAGCAGGGTTCGAACCTGCGCGGGGAGACTCCACTGGATTTCGAGTCCACGTCTTAACCACTCGGCCATCACAGCTTGTAAGATGAGAGCCTTATAGTTGAATATGAAGCTACTCCTTTTCTATAAGGTATGTGTATGTTTTATGCAGAGTCCGATGTGGAAATCATCGGTTGTCTGTCGAGGTGGGAAGATGGCACAGTGTACCCCGAGTTGATAGATTGTGCCATCTTTGTGATTCGGCAGACATCGGCGATGAGTTCCACTATATCATGTCATATAATTTTTTTAGATATGAAAGAAATAGATTTTTGCCATTATATTGTAGAAACAATGCTAATATTATTAAGTTTAATTCTATATTCACAACAAAAAATAAAGTGTACCTACAACAATTGAGTAAATCTATAAAACTTATATTATTTAAATTCAACTCTACTACTCTGTAAATTTCAATTATCACTAGATATAAAATATTTTATTTGTATCACATAAAATCATCAGTGAAAGTCTATTCTCCTGGTTGAAGAACTTTCGGTTTATTTGGTTGATTGCTTGAGGTCTTACAAAAAGAGTTCTCGTGGGGTGCGAAGTGATCACTAAATATGATCATTGTGATAGTTGAAATTATATATTGTCTTCGTTTACTATATTTTGTACTTCACACATGCCATGTATATATATTCTTTAATTTACATGTTATCTTCTCTGTAACATTGTTTATATGTTTATGAGAATAAAGAATATTGGATTGAAATCCAATGGGGTCTCCCCGCGCAGGTTCGAACCCTGCTCGCAGCGATAAAATTTTTCGTAGTCAATAAATCTGACGGCGACAATTCATAACGCTTTCAACCCGAATTTTACTGTGTTTAGTCATACATTTTGCTGAAAAGACAGGAACCACACAAATAGTCGATTAAATAGATTAGCTAAGTATATTTAGTGAAAAAAACTTGCTAGAACTAAGCTTTTCTTTCTTAATTTGATCATTTTTGAAAGCCTTACACTAGCAGATATGTTATTATCTTGTTTGGCCATTTTGATCTTGTCATGATCTTGACAAGCTTAACACAATTTTGTTAAGACTGTGTAAGATATTTAGTCGTATTTCAAGATAATTCCTTTCAAGGACGACCAAGGCCTGTTCAGTTTATCAAGATTAAACAAGATAACTGCGTTCAAGGGCGATCACAATGTGTTAAGTTTGTCCAGATCAAAAAAGATCAAATCCGGATCTTGTTTGATATTAACAACCTTCAATCCTCTTGATCGTTCCTGAACGCAATTAACAAGTGGATCTTGTTTAATCTTAAACTATCTTAAGACGTCTTGATCGTCCTTGATATCAATTATCTTGAAAACCAACTTAAAATCTTACACTGTCTCAACAAAATTGTGTTAAAGCCTGTCAAGATCGTGATAAGATCAAAATGGCCAAACAAGATCAAAACATATCTGCTAGTGTTATTTTGCGCAGTTTTTTATATCATAATGTAATTTTGTGTCCAATTAAAAAAATAGCCTATATTTGTACAAATAGTTAACTATACATCCTAAAATTCTAATTCACAAATCAGTTCAATGTAGATAAAATAGTCTTACGTTTTTATGTTTCCTTTTGGAAATGAATGGAAAGAAGAATATTTTTTTCTTTTTAACTTTCAAAAGCTGAAATAAGGAATACAATACAAATATATGATATGTTGTACAGTAACCTTGTCTAAAACCAGCTTGGTTTTCATTCAGAATAGCAAAATTTTCTATAAAATCACCCAGTGTCGTGTTTAGAATTGAAGTAAATATCTTCCCCAAACATGATAAAAGTGTGATTGTCTGTAGGTTTTTGCTTCTAGTCTACTCCCTTTATTTTTAAATATAGGGATTATATTCCTAATGAGCCAAGTTTCAGGTAATATTCCTGAATCGAAAATCAAGTTAAAAAACAATACATAACTATCAATCATACAATCAAGTGATGCATTAATGTACTCATTTATAATCTTGTCTTCCCCAGGCGATTTATTGTTTTTCGATCTTCTCACAGCTTTAAGTATTTCATCTTTTGCAATAGGCATATTTAAATTGGTATTAACCAAATCAGGGTTTAATTCATTTATAATGATGAACTCATTGTCATACTTATTTTTATTAAGATCTACGAAAAAACCAAGCAAACTTTGTATATTGATATCGTTATCAATATCTGATTTATTACATGTACCACTATTAAATAATTTCCAAAATTCTTTTGGATTTTTAGTTTTTAGCTCACCTGGCCAAAGGCCATGTGAGCTTTTGCCATCACTTGGCGTCCGTCGTCCGTCGTCGTCGTCCGTAAACTTTTCACATTTTGGCTATCTCCTCTGCAACCACAGGACCAATTTCAACCAAACTTTACAGGAATGATGTATGGAAGGTCCTTTACTAAGTTTCCTGAAATTGTTCCGATCTGCCAAAAAACATGGCCGCCAGCGCTGAACTTAGATTTAACATTGGACCCTATGGGAAAAAGCATATGATTGCTATCTCCTCTGAAGCTACTGAAGCAAATTGAACCAAACTTTACAGGGATGATGTATTGAAGGTCCTTTACTTAGTTTGCCGAAATTTTTTCGATCCGTGAAAAAAACATGGCTGCCAGCGCAGAACATAGTTTAACATGGGACCCTATGGAAAAGGCAAATATTTGCTATCTCCCCTAAAGTTACTGAAGCAAATGGAACCACACTTTACAGGAATGATGCATGGAAGCAAACTTTACAGAAATGATGCATGGAAGGTCCTTTACTTAGTTTGCCGAATTTTTTCAATCCGTGGAAAAACATGGCCGCCAGCGCAGAACATAGTTTAACATCGGACCCTATAGGAAAAGCATATATTTGCTATCTCCTCTGAAGCTACTGAAGCAAATTGAACCAAACTTTACGAGAATGCTGTATGGAAGGTCCTTTACTAAGTTTGCCGAGATTTTTTCGATCCGTGAAAAAACATGGCCGCCAGCGCAGTTCATAGTTTAACATGGGACCTTAAGGGAAAAGAAAATATTTGCTATCTCCTCTGAAGTTACTGAAGCAAATGGAACCAAACTTCACAGGAGTGATGTATGGAAGGTCCTTTACTTAGTTTGCCGAAATTTTTTCGATCCGTGAGAAAAAATGGCCGCCAGCGCAGAACATAGTTTAACATGGGACCCTATGGGAAAAGCAAATATTTGCTATCTCCTCTGAAGTTACTGAAGCAAATGGAACCAAACTTTACAGGAATGATGTATCCAAGGTCCTTTACATATTTTGCCGAATTTTTTTCGATTCGTGAAAAAACATGGCCGCCAGCGCAGAACATAGTTTAACATTGGACCCTGTGGGAAAAGCATATATTTGCTATATCCTCTGACGCTACTGAAGCAAATTGAACCAACCTTTACAGGTAAATGGAAGGTCATTTACTTAGTTTGCTGAAATTTTTTCGATCCGTGAAAAAAATGGCCGCCAGCGCAGAACATAGTTTAACATGGGACCCTATGGGAAAAGCATATATTTGCTAATTCCTCTGAAGCTACTGAAGCAAATGAAACCAAACTTTACAGGAATGATGTATTGAAGGTCCTTTACTTAGTTTGCCGAAATTTTTTCGATCCAAGAAAAAACATGGCCGCCAGCAGAGAACATATTTTAACATGGAACCCTATGCGAAAATCATATATTGACTATCTCCTCTGAAGCTACTGAAGCAAATTGAACCAAACTTTACAGGAATGATGTATGGAAGGTCCTTTTCTTAGTTTGCCTAATTTTTTTTCGATCCGTGAAAAAACATGACCGCTAGCGCAGAACATAGTTTAACATGGGACCCTATGGGAAAAGCAAATATTTGCTATCTCCTCTGAAGTTTTTTTTATTATTTTTTATTTTTTCCAAATATTCACAATTTAACATAATATAAATTGAAGTAAGTTTCTATAAAAAGTACTATATATGAAAATGTAGAACAAATTATTTCCATTTCCCAATACATACAATTTTTAGATAGTTATATCAAAAGATTTATCATTATAAGAAAACCATCCCTAAACCTTCCAAGATTCTAAGATCTGGGTGCTTGCACATCAGTCCTCATTTAATATTAATATAAATAAATGATTCTGCATTAGCAATATATACAAAATGTATATTTTTCCAAATCTATATGCCATACTGATTAACATCAACAAACTTTTGCATCCACAGTAAAATTATATACATGTACTAGAACAAGTTATTATATAGGCACACATTCACCACCACCACC
>MJUU01022955.1:45743-62476 GCA_002080025.1 Modiolus philippinarum
AAAAAACCAAACTAACTTACTCCAACATATTTATTCACATGGCCCATTATTTTACCTTTGCTGAAACATACAATTAAAAAAATGCAAGACCGTAGGAAGACTCGACTAGTTTATTTGAAGGAGCCTCCTTTTTTGAAACTTGTGAGAAGAAACTAGTTACATTGTATATATAACATGTGTGTTTTTCACTTGAACTTTATTATCATATGATATATATATCTTTTTTTTGTATTTTATTGATTTCCGACTACTTATTAAAATTTATAATTTAATAGATACAGTGGACACACATTCACTGCAAACGTAAACACGATCAGCTGATTGGGCGTGTTATAAATTCCATTCAGTCAAAGTGGGCGGGGCTTGTTTGTGTATGTTTACCTTTTGCTGTGCTACTCGGAACACTTCGGATGAAATTAGAATTTCACTGAATCAGGTACTTACAAAAACATTAAGCCCTAACCCCTATTGCTCCTTTGTGATTGAAGTAATCTGGTAAATTGATTGTGTATTTAAAATTTAAAAAAGCGCGCATCCTCGCGATTTACATCGTACGCTATTTTTTTTTCTCTATATAAAGTGTGTCTCCCGGTGTGTCTACTCGGTGTGGACGATGCAGACTCCACGTGTATATACTTTTGTCCTTTACGTGAAATTTATTGCTTAAATTTCTCATCTATTGGTGTGTTTGTGATATGTTGTCAATATACAGAATGCCATTTGCACTTCACATCAAAAGGTGAACTTTGTCAAAACAATCGTGTTGTTAAACCACACAATCAGCTGGGAATTTATAATCGGGTGCATGGTTAATTGTATCTCCTCTGAAGTTACTGAAGCAAATGGAACCAAACTTTACAGGAATGATGTATGGAAGGTCCTTTACTTAGTTTGCCGAAATTTTTTCGATCCGTGAAAAAACATGGCTGCCAGCGCAGAACATAGTTTAACATAGGACCCTATGGGAAAAGCATATATTTGCTATCTCCTCTGACGCTACTGAAGCAAATTGAACCAAACTTTACAGGAATGATGTATGGAAGGTCCTTTACTTAGTTTGCCGAAATTTTTTCGATACAGTCCTTGCTTCAGTAGCCGTTACTAAAAGAGCGATCATTAAGCGATCCGTCAGCCGTCAACGATCAGTCATCGATCAGTGATCGATCAGTCAACAATCCGTCAAAGTCTGACGGATAGGAAAAGAAATTCACGTATTTGACGGATACAATACGTAAATTACGTGACTGACGGATGATTGATCGGTCCTATCCGTAAATGACTGATTGATAGCCTTACGTCATCTTTCAAGATAATACATTTTGCGAAATGATAATTTCGTTTCATCACAAAAATGAATTTAGAACTGAGATATATAAAAAAAATTATTATAACACCCTAGGTATATTTAATCCGTACGTTAAGGTTAATATTATATTTTACTTGATGTTTCTGCTTGTACGTAGGAACGAATGCATTAAGATTTGGAAGCACATCTGATTTGACCAATCGTCGAAAATAGACAAATTAAAAAAAAATATTAAAGTAATTGATACAACTGGTTAAACGTTGCAAATAAGAGCGAAACAAAAATTGAATGACGAAAAAAAAACCAAAACAAAACAAATGATTTGACGCATTCATACACGAAAGACTGGGAAATCCTTCTTTTCAACACTAAATATGCTAAAATTTATTTAAATTGTGATTCATCAGGGACTATACATTACATTGTAATGTATAGTCCCTGGATTCATGAAATAAAAAAATCTTCGATAGGAATATGATGAATAAAATTTTCAAAAAATTTAAATTATTTTGGTGATTTCTATAGACAGCTTTTAAACCGCACTCTAACTTTTCCAGTCTTAATTATGTTAAAATTCATTAAAGATGTGTTTCGCAAAAGATAAAACTTCTTCGAAAGGATATGATGAATAAAATTTTCAAAACATTTAAATTGTTTTGGTTATTTTAATAGGCAGAGTTTAAACCACACTCTAAAAATCTAACTTTTCAAGCCTTAAATATGTTAAAATTCATTAAAGGTCTGTTTTGCAAAAGATAAAAGTCCTTTGAAAAGATATGATGAATAAAATTTTCAAAATATTTAAATTGTTTTGTTCATTTGTATAGACAAAGTTTAAACCGCACTCTAAAAATAAAACTTTTCAAGCCTTAAATATGTTAAAGTTCATTAAAGGTGTGTTGCGATAAAAGATAAAACTCCTCCGAAAGGATATGATGAATAAAATTTTCAAAGTATTTAATTGTTTTGGTCATTTTTAAAGACAGAGTTTAAACCGCACTCTAAAAATCTAACTTTTCAAGCCTTAAATATGTTAAAATTCATTAAAGGTGTGTTTCGCAAAAGATAAAACTCCTCCGAAAAGATATGATGAATAAAATTTTCAAAATATTTAATTGTTTTGGTCATTTTTATAGACAGAGTTTAAACTGCACTCTAAAAATATAACTTTTCAAGCCTTAAATATGTTAAAGTTCATTAAAGGTGTGTTGTGCAAAAGATAAAACTCCTTCGAAAGGATATGATGAATAAAATTTTCAAAATATTTAAATTGTTTTGGTCATTTTTATAGACAGAGTTTAAACTACACTCTTAAAATCTAACTTTTTAAGCCTTAAATATGTTAAAATTCATAAAAATTGTGTTTCCCAAAAGATAAAACTCCTTGGAATTGATATGATGAAGAAAATTTTCAAAACATTTAAATTGTTTTGGTTATTTTTATAGACAGAGTTTAAACCGCACTCTAAAAATCTAACTTTTCAAGCCTTAAATATGTTAAAATTCATTAAAATTGTGCTTCGCAAAAGATAAAACTCCTTTGAAAGGATATGATGAATAAAATTTTCGAAACATTTAAATTGTTTTGGTTATTTTTAAAGACAGAGTTGAAACTGCACTCTAAAAATCTAACTTTTCAAGCCTTAAATATGTTAAAATTCATTAAAGGTGTGTTTCGCAAAAGATAAAAGTCTTTTGAAAAGATATGATGAATAAAATTTTCAAAATATTTAAATTGTTTTGGTCATTTGTATAGACAGAGTTTAAACCGCAGACTATGCATCTAACTTTCAACCCTTAAATATGCTAAAATTTATTAGAATTGTGTTTCGCAAAATAAAACACTCCTGTGAAAGGATTGCATGAAGTAAAATTTTCAAAAAACTGAATTGCTTTGGTCATTTTTAAAGATTGAGTTTAAACCGCACACCAAAAATCTGATCTTTCAACCTAAAAGAATGCTTACATTCATTAAAATTGTGCTTTGCAAAATATAAAACTCCTTCAAAAGGATATGGTGAATAGAATTTTCAAAATATTTAAATTGTTTTGGTCATTTTCATTGGCAGAGTTTAAACCGCACTCTAAAAATCTAACTTTTCAAGCCCTAAATATGTTAAAATTCATTAAAATTGTGTTTCGCAAAAGATAAAACTCCTTCGAAAGGATATGAAGTAAAATATTTCAATTGTTTTGGTCATTTTTATAGACAGAGGTTAAACCGCACACTAAAAACTTACTTTTCAAGACTTAAATATGTCAAAATTCATTAAAATTATGTTGTGCAAAATATAAAACTCCTTTGAAAGAATATGATGAATAAAATTTGCAAAAAAATATTGTTTTGGTCATTTTCAAAGATTGAGTCCAAAACGCAGACTTTGTATTATGCAGTTTAGATTCCCAGTTCTCATTCGCAAATACATGTAAACGATTTAAATTGAAACAAAATACAGCATTCGTAATTTAATCAAAATGTATCTTTATATTCGAAAAAGATGTATCTAACAACCTGTAAACACACGAGAATAATATTATGTTTATTCGTTTTGCCTTAAAATTCCAAATATTTACGTATCCGTCATACGTGATTTACTGATTGATATAACACGTAATTGACGGATTCGATCAGTAAAATACGTTTACATCCGTAAAATGCGTTTACATCCGTAAAATACGTACACATCCGTTATTCATGGATCCGTCATCGATCAGTGAAAAATCAGTCATCAATCAGTCAAAAATCCGTCATCAATCAGTCAACAATCCGTAATTAAGTAACGGCTACTGATACAAGGACTGTAGAAGGTCCTTTGCAAAAATTATTCATTTCAATCGGATCAGACAAAAAACATGGGTGCTAATGAAGAACATAGCTAAACATTTGACCCCATTGGTAAGGAAACATCTTGTTTAGTCGTGTATGGCGTAGAAGCATTTTGCCAGGTGAGCGATATAGGCTCAGTCTCTGAGCTTCTAGTTAATTTTCTCATTTTATCGCGTGTTTGTTCATAATATTTCTTAATATTGCTGTCCATTGTCTTCTTATAATACTTTTCGCTGTGCCTTAATCTCTCCTTAAAAACATTGGACCCATACCTCTTTTATAACCTCTGAGCTTTTCTTAAATCTCGTCGCGCATTTTTACAGTCTATGTTGAACCAGTTCCTGTTTGATTTTTTCTTTACCCCGTTCATATTTTGCTTTTTATATTTATATGTACCTAGCGTTGTTTTTGCAGATTCTATTAATATGCTACATATATCTCTAGCTATTGAATTAACATCATTTTCTGTGACACATGTAATATTATTTGTACACGTATGTAATCTGTCATGAACACTTTCTAATTTTACACCATCAAAATTGTTTACATATTCAGTTGATTTTTTCATGCATCCACTTTTTAATTTTCACATCACAGTTGACAAAATCATTAACATGTCTACTTTTTCTCAAATTATCTGTATTAAGTTTTAAACTCAAAGGTGTATGCACATCTGAAAATAATTTACTAAAATACATCACTTCAAAATATTTAATTTTACTCAACATTTGAGAAGAACTTAATGCGCAATCTATAACACTAACATTTTTACTAGTTGGATTTCCGATGCAATTTTCCTCAAATCTACCATTTAGTATAAATAACTTGTTATTTTTGCAGAAATCTATACATTTTCTGCCATATACATTTATCACATTGTCAACACTATTTCGATATCGTGGTATGCCAAGATCATCCAAAATATTTACATGGCTTATATCTACATAATCAATAAAGCTATTTTCAAAAGTATTGTGTGTTTCAGTATCATAAAATTCGGGCAGATTTCCAGTCCGGCTATTATAACCGCCAAGTAAAACAATATAGTCTGATCTATTACCTAAATTATTAAGCTCAAATTCTATTTCACTGTATGCATCTTCCGATGTATATATAGAATTTATGAGTGGTATATAAACAATTCCAATAAAAACATCTTCGGGAAGTTTCAATAACTCTTTATCTATACTAAACCAAAGAATAAATTCACAATCTAATTTTATGTATTTAATATATTTCTCTAAACATTTTTTAAATCCCAACGCTATACCACCTGACCTATGATTAGCTTTTTTCTGTTTTTACAATGAAAAATAAAATCTTCGATATTTATTTCATCGAGATCGTCTATTTTAGTCTCCGTGAGACATATGATATCATGACTATCTACTAAAGTTTTAAATCCAGGATACAAAAGCCTGTTTTAATTCCACATACATTCAATGATAAAATACTAATGTCATTAACATCAAAACTACAGTTATCTTTATTTACAAGTAATGATTATTGAGAAGAGTGAAAGTCACAAGACTGTGATAGTTTTTCAGTTTGTTTAACTGTTCTTAATCCTCCATGGTTGACCTATGTTTTGCGTGTACCTGCTCGAGGCCCATCATGGGGTTTTACTCTAATGTGTCCGAAACCATATTCTTTTGGTCGAGCACCTTGTTCCTCTTGCTGTTTACGAGAATACGTGTTACCTCGGGTGGTTGTTTGTCTTCTAGGGGTGTATTCACTTCCGTCAATAAATAATCGATCTCTCTTAAAGTGTGCCTTTTTTCCTTGACGAGCTTCCTGGAAATGGGGCCATAATGCTTTTCTACGTTCATTGATCTCTTTTGGGTATTGTTCACTTATACCAAATTTTGTTCCTCTCAGGTTACTTGCAGAGTTCCTAACCAACTCGCGTTATTTATAATTAACAAATCTACAAACTATAGGTTTCGTCATAAATTTTACAAATCCATTTGGATTTTTTTCAATACGTTCCTGTCCAAAACGGTGCGCCCTATGAAATTCCGGCATTCTAGTCAGCTTCAGTTGATCTACCATGAAATCTGCCAGTATTTTTTTCCGTATCATCTGATTGTTCATTTCTGTCTTTCATTGGAATTCCTGTAAAGATTAGATTTTCCCGCATTGATCTACTTTGTAAGTCTAACTGTTTTTCGTATAGATCATCCAAGTCAGTTTGAAGTCGGCTTATTGCTTCGATTGCCTCGTCGTTTTGGCTATTAATCTCAAGGAGACTGGTTTTCACATCGTTTACCTCTTTTTTGTTTTGTTCAAATTCTTCACTTACAAAGTTCATGCTCTTTTCGATCTCATCCACTCTTTTCGTAACATTATCAATACTTTTGACTACATTGGACAGCGTTCTATCTACTTTAGAGATTTTTTCTGACAGTTTGTCAATTGCAGACATTTTTCTCGCAAATCATATCAATTTTCAATGCAAGCTGATCTAATTTTCCAGTATTGTCAATAGGGTTTAATGTAGAATTATGGCCTAATGTAGAATTCATAAGTGGTTGCATACATGTAATCTGTAGATACTAGTATAAAAATTTACTCCCGACGACGACGGTGACGGTTGCATTAAGTTTAGGCCCGACATTTGCATCTGCTGTGACATCTGCTGAGACATTTCAGGTTGCTGATATCGAATACAGTTTTGTTTTACTATTGTAGGATCAAAAGTATTGTGTATTGACATATTAGTGTTATCGATAACTTTCTTGTTGTCGTTATTTACTTTAGTAACATGTTTACCTTTTGGTTGAGCAGTGTTCGTCTTTCGTTTAAAGGGTTGTTCACCACTGACATTTTGTCCATTAATTTTGACTTTTTCTCTTACATTCCTTTTTTCCATTCAAGTCCAACGCCTTAACCACTCGGCCATCACAGCTTGCTCAATTGATTCGTTAATCTTTCTAATATTTCTAAGGCATGAAAGGCTCTCTTGTATTTCTTTGAAAATTCATCTTGAACATAAGAGAATTTCATTAAATCACTTTTTCTTTACAATCTTCTTCAAACATGCATACAGAGTCAATATGTTATTCATCCAAATAGACTGAGAATTGGAAAAACTTTCTTTCAGTTGAGAAATGAACATTTCAAGTACCAAACGGGTTTCATGTATTCAATACTGGTTCACCGTTTTTATCTTTTTTTTCCTCATGTGCGGAAAACTCCTTTTCGGACTATAAAAATAGATCGCTGCGAGCAGGGTTCGAACCTGCGCGGGGAGACCCCATTGGATTTCGAGTCCAACGCCTTAACCACTCGGCCATCACAGTTTGTAAGATGAGAGCCTTATAGTTGAATATGAAGCTACTCCTTTTCTAAACGGTATGTGATTTATGCGTTCTTTTTTTTCAAAATCATCATCTTTCCATTCATTTCCAAAAGGAAACATAAAAACGTAGGACTATTTTATCCACATTGAACTGATTTGTGAATTAGAATTAAAGAATGTATAGTTAACTATTTGTACAAATATAGGCTATTTTTTTTAATTGGACACAAAATTAAATTATAATATAAAAAAACTGCGCAAAATAAGGCTTTCAAAAATGATCAAAGTAAGAAAAAAAAAGCTTAGTTCTAGCAAGTTTTTTTCCACTTAATATTCTAAGCTTATTTATTTAATCGACTATTTGCGTTGTTCCTGTCTTTTCAGCAAAATGTATGACTAAACACAGTAAAATTCGGGTTGAAAGCGTTATGAATTGTCGCCGTCAGATTTATTGACTACCAAAAATTTTATCGCTGCGAGCAGGGTTCGAACCTGCGCGGGGAGACCCCATTGGATTTCAAGTCCAACGCCTTAACCACTCGGCCATCACAGCTTGCTAGATAGATTCGTTAATTTATCTAATATTTCTAAGGCATGAAAGGCTCTTGTATTTCATTGAAAATTCATCTTGAACATAAGAGAATTTCATTAAATCACTTTTTCTTTACAATCTTCTTCAAACATGTATACAGAGTCAANATATATTATATACAATTCGACTACAGCATAATATCACAGATAACTTTATACAGAATAAGTATACAGTATAATATATGCACCGTTTGTCAACATTTATAGATTTGTAATTTTTTAACTATATCACAAATTGAACAGTATATCACCGTCAGTTTCCTGAACAATATCATTATCTCGAAGAAAAAGTTTATCAAAGAGAGATCTCATTTTCTTTATGTAACATAAATATTCATAAAAATACATTATGTAATGCTTAAAAGTATACTGAAACAGTTTGATTATATCAATATTCTTAATGTCATTTTTAAATGATTTCTTCTTCTAAAAACACAATACCTAGCATTGCCAGCATAAAATTGACAAAGTAGAAATTTACACCACTTATTTTTCCAGTTAATCCTAAAAGAAAAATTTGCCTATATACAACACTTGTCATTTTAGCAGAGTCGCAATTTTCAAAAAGTTCTTCAACCTTTTCAGTTATATATTCATGAAACTCATTCAGTTTACAGCATGTTAAAAATAAATGAAGCACATCCTTTATTTCTAAGTTACATATATCACATAGGTCATTTTGAACTAATTTCATTTTCAATAATTTATCATTAGTAAATATACAATTGTGAACAATTTTAAAATCCAGTTCAATCATCATTGATGGTTTCCAGTACATATTCACACATTTCCATACAGAATGCATTTTACTACTTTCAATATTAACCATGTCTGTCCTTTTTTTAACAGATTTAGGCATCTGACAAAAATTACTAACAACAAGTTCATACAACTGTTTTGAAGAACACGATTTAAAATCAACTAATTTATTACCAATATTTAAACATACATCAATTGTTTGTATATTTGACCTTTTATGTACTTGAGTTTCAATAGTTGTAACCAATTCTTCTGGTTAAAACAGACTTAAGGAGATTATAACGTTTAACAATACTTAGTTTATTACATTCATTATCATTTCAACTATTGCAAGTTCTCGCAAAAAACAGTTTTTCCCTCATAACAAATATCTTTAACTTGGATTATGCCAGCCTTTATGAAATCATTCCAAAAAATAGTTTTTCCATCAACTAATACTTCAGGATTACAGAACAATGGCTGATTATATATATTCTGAACACTGTAATTGAATATAACATTTTCCGTGATGAAGTTAAAAGACAAAAGCATTTCCTTATTTATTAAAGGGATACAAGATAACTGATTGTCTTTAAAACTCATGAACACAATTTCATCAGTAAGTTTCATATTCATTATTTTAGAAATAAAATACCTAAAAGTATCTTTCCACATTACTTGGTTTTCTTCATTCAAAATTCTCGCTAAAAATTTTAACCGAAAAGCATACAATTTTGACATAATATCTGGAAGCTGTAAGCCGCCATCTAATGTTTTACAGATAATGGTGTTATATTGCACTAAGTGTGCTCCATTGTTCCATACAAAATTTACACATACTCTTTTAATTTCTTGCAGGACCCAATTAGGAATTGACGTTACAAATAAATTATACCATATTCTTGACATTAACAATGATGACACTACATTTACTCTACCTTGTACTGTTAGCTTTCTTTGCAACCATAAATTTAGAGATGCTTTGATTTTATTTAACTTAACTTTCCAGTTAAGTTCATCACATTCTAATTTAGATTTACCAATATATACACCAAGTAATAAAAGGTTATTTTCACAAATTCGTAATCCAAAACTGTTTTGCTCCATTTCAGTTAAGTAACCTTTTTCCAATAGGCAATATTTCCGATTTTTGTCTATTGATTCTAGCACCTGAACATTTACTATATAATTCAAAAATATCAAATACACTATCAATTGATTTTTTTCAGAAACAGTAATAGTTGTATCATCTGCATGCTGAAACATTTTTGCTTCTTTTTTTTGACATTGGAATTGAGATACCTTTAATTATATTATTATTTTTTATCATACATTGTAACGGCTCAGCAACTAAAACATACAATAAGGCACTTATCGGACATCCTTGACGAATGCCATTTAAAACAGGAAAATATTTTGTTAAAAATCCATTACATTTGATGGAACTATTGATCCCAGTGTAAAATATTCTATTCCATTTTATAAAATCAACACCAAAACCAAATTTTTCTAAAACAATAAACATAAACTCATGACTTACTCGATCAAAGGCTTTTTCCTGATCAATTTTTATTACATAACCCTCCAGATCATCATTTTCAACTAAAGTTATAATATCTCGGACATTAGCAATACTGTTTGAAATATCCCTCCCAATAATACAACATGTTTGATTTTCTGATACAATTTTTGGTAACACATTTTTGAATCGGTCTGCCATTATACGAGCAAGAATTTTATAGTCAGCTTGCAACAAAGACAAAGGCCTATAATTTTTTAAACATCTTCTATCGCCTTTCTTTTAAAATATTAAACTAATAACACCTGACCTCATTGATCTGGATAACATACCTTCTTCATAAATAGTGTTAAAAATCTTAAACAATATTTCTTTTAAAGAATCATAAAATGCACAGTAAAATTCTGTGGTTAGTCCATTTGAACCCGGTCTTTTATTTTTAGACATTGAAAATAAAGCTTTTTTGATTTCATCAGAAGTTATTTCTAAATCACACATAGTTTTGTCATCCCCTTCTACATTTTTATCCACATATTGCAAAAAATCAACAACCTTTTCATGTTCTATTTCAGCACAAGAATACAAATTTTTGTAAAAATTATATTCAATATCTAAAATACTCTCTGTATCATTTATAATTTCATCTTCATCATTATAAAGTTCCTTAACAGAACTACATTCTTGTCTATATTTTTCCAAATTGAGAAAATACCTTGTATTTATGTCTCCTTCTGTGGCCCATATGGCTTTCGGTCTTAAAATGGCACCTTTACATTTATTTAATTCATACTCATTCCATTCTAACTTCAGACTTTCTAACTTAGTGACATCAATATCAACTCCATTTGCCTGCAAAGAGCAAAGTCTCTCTATTTTGTTTTGTATATCAAAAAATTCTTTTCTTTTCTGTTTTGCCATATTTGAAGAAAAACTTTGAGAAAATTTTTTGATCTTATATTTTAAAGTGTCCCACCATACTAAAGGCTCACTATTATAAAGTGAACTATTCAAAGCTTCACTTATTATATCTTTCCCTTTTTGAACAAAAATTTCATTTGACAATAAACTATTATTCAATATCCACAACCCTGGTCCTCTTTCAACAGCACAAAAATTAAAATTCATAAAAACATATGCATGATCACTGAAACTTGTTTCATTGTAATAAATTCTTTGTGCATTTGATGACAGTGATTTACTTATTAAAAAATAATCTATCCTGCTTTGTTGCAGATTATCATTACATATTCGTTTCCATAAAAAAACCCTTTACATTCATTTCTAGCCCTCCAAACATCATAAATAATACAACAATTAATCATTTCATTTAGTTCTTTGTAGGCTTCATCACACACATGATTAGATGTACTACCTCTATCTAAATTGGACAAAGTTGTGTTAAAATCCCCGCCTATGATGACATTTTCCAATTTATCTATATACATTTTCACAAATTTAGAATATTTTGCTCTTTCTGCATAATTATTAGGGGCATATACAGATATAAAATTGTACACTTCATCACCAGTTTTAAAAGAAATGTGAATAAACCTTCCTTCATTATCTTTATACATTAATTTGACATTTTCTTTATACTGATTAGCAACCATTATAGCTACAACCTGCCTTCCATTTACACCATTACCATCATATATATTACCATTATACAAATGTCTCAGTCCATCAATATATGTTTTGTTCCAGAATGTCTCTTGCAAAAGTGCAAAACCAACTCTTCTTTCATCTACCATAGACACAAAGTTCTGATAATTGTTCACATTTTTCAGTCCATTACAATTAAATGAGCATATCAGCACCATTGCTAAAATTATAATGTTATTTATTGTTAACTTATCCATTTTTATTTTCATTTAATGATACCTGTGTACTTCTAATATTATTATCTACATTAGGTGTGACCTTTAACATTGACCTTCTCTCAGTATGTCTAACCTTTTCCTTAGATTTCCTAAGTTGCTATTTCAAGTCCAACGCCTTAACCACTCGGCCATCACAGCTTGCTCGATTGATTCGTTAATTCATCTAATATTTCTAAGGCATGAAAGGCTTTTTTTTCCTCATGTACAGAAAACTCTTTATCGGACTATAAAAATAGATCGCTGCGAGCAGGGTTCGAACCTGCGCGGGGAGACCCCATTGGATTTCGAGTCCAACGCTTTTTTTATCTTTATCATATCATTCATTTTATATTCACATTCATATTACATATTCAGATATTCCATCAGACCCCGTACTCTCTGGCTACCAACACACTCACTCTAACATTCAGCACACATATTCATATTTCAAAAGCCTATGATAGTATACAATAATTTGGAAACACAATTTACCTTAAAGTTCATTTCAGTGTCATCAGAAAAGATACATCGTATATATTGAACGTTTGTGTGTGGCTGGTATCCATTCCTCCATGCACGACAACAACGAGAATACAATGTTAAGTTTTCAAAATACACTTAGTGAATAAAAGTATGTCATAATCATGTCCCCGATGGTCTACTAACCACTCGGCCATCACAGCTTGTACGATGAGAGCCTTATAGTTGAATATGAAGCTACTTTTTTTATACGGTATGCAGTTTATGCGTTCTTTTTTCAAAATCATCTTCTTTCCATTTATTTCCAAAAGGAAACATAAAAACGTAAGACTATTTTATCCGCATTGAACTGATTTGTGAATTAGAATTAAAGAATGTATAGTTAATTATTTGTACAAATATAGGCTATTTTTGTAATTGGACCCAAAATTAAATTATTATTATAAATTAAATTTAATATAATTAAATTAAATGATATCAAACAACTGCGCAAAATAAGGCTTTCAGAAATTATCAAAGTAAGAAAGAAAAGCTTAGTTCTAGCAAGTTTTTTCACTTAATATACTAAACTAGTCTATTTAATCGACTATTTGCGTGGTTCCTGTCTTTTCAGCAAAATGTATGACTAAAGACAGTAAAATTCGGGTTGAAAGCGTTATGAATTGTCGCTGTCAGATTTATTGACTACCAAAAATTTTATTGCTGCGAGCAGGGTTCGAACCTGCGGGGGGAGACCCCATTATATTTCAAGTCCAACGCCTAAACCAGTCGGCCATCACAGCTTGCTAGATAGATTCGTTAATTTATCTAATATTTCTAAGGCATCAAAGGCTCTTGTATTTCGTTGAAAATTCATCTTGAACATAAGAGAATTTCATTAAATCACTTTTTCTTTACAATCTTCTTCAAACATGTATACAGAGTCAATATGTTATTCAGCCAAATAGACTGAGAATTGGAAAAACTTTCATTTCAGTTGAGATATGAACATTTCAAGTACCAAACGGGTTTAATGTATTCAATACTGGTTCACCGTTTTTATCTTTGTTTTCCTCATGTACGGAAAACTCTTTTTCGGACTATAAAAATGGATCGCTGCGAGCAGGGTTCGAACCTGCGCGGGGAGACCCCATTGGATTTCGAGTCCAACTCCTTAATCTCTCGGCCATCACAGCTTGTAAGATGAGAGCCTTATAGTTGAATATGAAGCTACTCCTTTTTTATACGGTATGCGGTTTATGCGTTCTTTTTTTCAAAATCATCTTCTTTCCATTCATTTCCAAAAGGAAACATAAAAACGTAAGACTATTTTATCCACATTGAACTGATTTGTGAATTAGAATTAAAGGAGGTATAGTTAACTATTTGTACAAATAAAGGCTATTTTTTTTATTGGACACAAAATTAAATTATGATATAAAAAAACTGGGCAAAATAAGGCTTTCAAAAATGATCAAAGTAAGAAAGAAAAGCTTAGTTCTAGCAAGTGTTTTCCACATATACTAAACTAATCTTTTTAATCGACTATTTGCGTTGTTCCTGTCTTTTCAGCAAAATGTATGACTAAACACAGTAAAATTCGGGTTGAAAGCGTTCTGAATTGTCGCCGTCAGATTTATTGACTACCAAAAATTTTATCGCTGCGAGCAGGGTTCGAACCTGCGCGGGAAGACCCCATTGGATTTCAAGTCCAACGCCTTAACCACTCGGCCATCACAGCTTGCTAGATTGTTTCGTTAATTTATCTAACATTTCTAAGGCATTCTTGTATTTCGTTGAAACTTCATCTTGAACATAAGAGAATTTCATTAAATCACTTTTTCTTTACAATTTTCTTCAAACATGTACGCAGAGTCAATATGTTATTCAGCCGAATAGACTGAGGGTTGGAAAAACTTTCTTTTCAGTTGAGAAATGAACATTTCAAGTACCGAACGGGTTTCATGTATTCAATACTGGTTCACCGTTATTATCTTTTTTTTCTTCATGTACGGAAAACTCTTTTTCGGACTATAAAAATAGATCGCTGCGAGCAGGGTTCGAACCTGCGCGGGGAGACCCCATTGGATTTCGAGTCCAACGCCTTTTTTTATCTTTATTTCTTAAAACATAAAATATATCACAGTTTACAATTATTAGATGGTCTATATTCTACATAACAATTTACTATCCTAAATAGAAAGATGTGATATTTTCAATTATTGAAAATAGAAATTCAAATTGTTATTTCGAAGTAATACTATATTGTTATTGTTTAAAAATAGCTTTTCAAATATATTGTCTTTCTTTGTAAATATACAATAAGTGTAAAAATATGTTACATAATGCTTAAGTGAATATTCAAAAAATTGGACCAAATCCATAATATTTCCATCTTGCTTTAAAATTGACCTCTTTTTAAAATTACACAATTTTGCTACAGATAACAAAAAATTGACAAAATGACTGTTTACATTCTTTTGTTTCCCAGTAATACCCAGAAAAAATATTCTATCATCACCCATGTTCTGTATCACATCAGTTTCAGATCTAACAAGAAGTTCACACAATAAGTTGTATAAATATTCATGAAAAAAATTCAATTCTTTACATTTCAAAAATAAATGGAAGAAATCTTCCTTCTCATTATTACAAGATAAACAAACATCACTATCTTGTATTCCAATAATTTTTAGTTTTTCATTCGTGAATATCCTTTTATGAAAAAATTTTAAAATCTAATTCAACACAATCAGGTGGTTTCCAATAGCTATGAATGTATTGTAAAATCGAGGAAAATGGAATATTATTTGTGCCAAATTTTTCTAACCAAAATGTTTTGACATCTGGCTGTATAAAATATTTTGAGACTAAAAAATGATAAAAATCTCTTGTTCTACAATTTATAAATTCAAGACTCTTATTGTTAAAAAAAACATAAAAATCAACTGTATTGACTTGACTTTTGGAATTACTTTCACAGCATACTATAGTTTTATAACTATCAGGAATATTAGCAATTAAAATATCATACTGTTTTCTTAGCTTTTCTACATCTACATCATTCACTTCTTCTATAATTTCTTTGATAGCATTAAAACGTAAAAACCCAGGAATCACCTCATAAGTAATATCTTTAGCTGAACAATTCCAGCAGATATAAAATTACACAAAAAGATTGTTTTCCCTTGTACCTTTATATCTGGATTTAAGAATAAAGGCATGTTCAAAATATTACCATCATTCGTATCAATGCTAACACATGATTTTAAATATATCCAAGCATCAATCATTTCCCGATAAACATCAGGCAGAACCCTCAAATCCTTTTTAGTCAAATCCATAAATAAACATTCTACAGCAAGATTCATATTTCATATTTTCTTGAGAAAATACTGCATTGTATCTTTCAAAATAGCGTTGAAATTAGTATTTAGAAATCTGGCTAAAAATTTTAACCTAAATGACAACATTTTAAGAGTCCAACGCCTTAACCACTCGGCCATCACAGCTTGTAAGATGAGAGCCTTACAGCTGAATATGAAGCTACTCCTTTTCTATACGGTATGCGGTTTATGCGTCCTTTTTTTCAAAATCATCTTCTTTCCATTCATTTCCAAAAGGAAACATAAAAACGTAAGACTATTTTATCCACATTGAACTGATTTGTGAATTAGAATTAAAGGAGGTATAGTTAACTATTTGTACAAATATAGGCTATTTTATTTATTGGACACAAATTTAAATTATGATATAAAAAAACTGCGCAAAATAAGGCTTTCAAAAATGATCATAGTAAGAAAGAAAAGTTAAGTTCTAGCAAGTTTTTTCGCTTAATATACTAAGCAAATCTATTTAATTGACTATTTGCGTGGTTCCTGTCTTTTCAGCAAAATGTATGACTAAAGACAGTAAAATTCGGGTTGAAAGCGTTATGAATTGTCGCCGTCAGATTTATTGACTACCAAAAATTTTATCGCTGCGAGCAGGGTTCGAACCTGCGCGGGGAGACCCCATTGGATTTCAAGTCCAACGCCTTAACCACTCGGCCATCACAGCTTGCTAGATAGATTCGTTAATTTATCTAATATTTCTAAGGCATGAAAGGCTCTTGTATTTCATTGAAAATTCAT
>MJUU01022957.1:18625-36772 GCA_002080025.1 Modiolus philippinarum
GGGTAGACCTGGGGTAGGAGGAGATAACTCTGTTTTTCACTTTTTTATTACTTACACAAACAAATAGAATCATTACAATAGGTATTATCGAAATTTTGAATTTGTAAAAAAAATTTCTAAGCAGCAAATAAATGGTAATTTTGTCTTGAAAACAAATACCCTACATCCTGTTCTTTATAATGAGTGCATCTTACTGTACATTTTTGCAATGCTGTCCAAAAATAATGAAAATATGTAAAAGTCGGATTTCTTCCAAGGGAGGTAATTTTCAGCACAGATTCAGCAATTTTATTGATTTTTACCCACTTTATTCTACATAAGGAAAAAGTGGGAGGGTAGAATTTTCTAAAATTTTAATATATCTTACATATATACTAGTTTTCTTTCTATTCTCAGTTTTTTACAAGAAGTGTTTAATAGTGATCAAAATAGAGTAAAAATTTCAGTCTATATTATTCAGAACACCCATGTATTTCAGTTTTAAGTATTTAAATTTACTATCATTATTCATGCTTACTTTCACACATGTCTAAAATACAGAATTTTGCATTTGAAATAATTTTAAATCAAATACAAATTTAATCAGAGCCAATTTTATACACCATAATCAAGTACTGAACGGACCAAATAATTTGAGGAAACAGGGTGTCTTTGATGACCCCTAGACATAAAATGGGACTTTAAAAATTGTTGAAAATTGCTGAAAGTGGATATGAACATGTGTAATTTTAATGCTGAAAATATTAAGAAAATTAAACGAGTGGAAAATTTTAGGCTTCCCCAGATCTACCCCCTTAAGAGTAAAGGGGAGGGAAGCTGGGAACTGGGAGTGAAGGGATGCGAACCGGGAGTAGAAAGGTTGGAAGCAGGGATAGATTTGGACTGAATGGAGAGGGAAATTGTGTACCCCATGTCCACCTCTCATGCAACCATGCTGTTTATGTCAAGTTAAGTTAGTGTGTGAAACTTCATACATGTATATTTGAGCAGACAATGGTTACTCTTATGTTTGAAAACAGTTGCTGATTTGAGTCATATACTGACGATGAATTTTCTCAATTTTTATGCAAGAAGCCTTTGTAAAGAGTACAAAATTTTTTTATACCCCCGCAAACAAAGTTTGGGGGGTATATAGGAATCACCCTGTCTGTCTGTCTGTCCGTCCGTCTGTCCGTCCGTCTGTCCACACTTCTCGTAAGCGCAACTCCTCTTAAACCACTTGAAGGATTTTGATGAAACTTTACACAAAGGAAGGACACTATATGGAGATGTGCATGAAGGAATGTAATTATTGTCCGAAACCAGGAAGGGGAGATAATTCGACTTTGACTTTTCGTTGATTCCCTATATATGTTTTTCCTCGTAAGCGCAACTCCTCTTAAACCACTTGAAGGAATTAAATGAAACTGTACACAAAGTAAGAACACTATATGGAGATGTGCATGAAGGAATATAATTATTGTCTGAAACCAGGAAGGGGAGATAATCCGACTTTGACTTTTCGTTGATTCCCCATGTATGGGTTACCTCATACGCACAACTCCTCTTAATCCACTTGAAGGATTTTGATGAAACTTTAGACAAAGGAAGAACACTATATGTAGATGTGTAAAATGTCAAATAGGCTGAAAAAATGGTGAATTTTATATTTGTCTGATTTAGACAGTGCTTTCATTGGAACCCTTTGGAAAAGTTTTTTCTTGAAGATTATATCATTGTGTCCATACTTGTATTGTGTCCATACTTGTACTGTGTCCATACTTGTACTGTGTCCACACCTGTATTGTGTCCACACCAACTTAATTTTGCACTTACCATATCGATTCAGGATTCAATTAGCGGGGGTTATCTTTGGCTGCCATTCGGCGACAGTTCTTGTTTAGATTTGTGCTTAAATATTAATGTGAGTCTACTGACGCTACTATATAATTTAGGGCCGCCCGGCGGCCCCATTCCCCTTTTGGCGGCCCCATTCCCCAATCAAGAAAATTCCCAATCGCGGCAACGATGTTTACAAAATCCGGATTTTTTTCATTTCCTTCTCCGGTGAATCTTTCGTTCCGATCCGTGTCGCCTTTTGTCAGAACCGGAAATTACTCAAAACATCACAGTAACGTCCAAAAGTAACTAAATAATGCAATTTACGCTATTTACGACCACCCTGAAGATGAACAAAATGTCTGAGATCGCAAATGTCCATAAGGGAACATCTTGAGGGAACATCTTCAGAATGCGTAAACTGAATTGAAATCGTGTTGTTTTCGTTCAATTCGAGACTTTCATCCATTACGTGGTAACGTGCAAATGCTCTCATTGCCAAAGATATAGTTTGCATTGAAATAAATATTGAATTGTTATTACTTGAAATCAGAGTTTCCGAAACTGGGACTTTTAACTGGTTGAGAATTTGGAACTGCACTTCATATGGGGTGCTTTCATTTCTACTAGTTCAAACGAAATGTGGAAATGACCTGCGCTGTATGATTAATGAATGAATGCATATAGTCAAATCATGGAATGAGGTATATTTATCACTATGAGGTACTAAGTATATTTATCACTAAGTTGGGTATGAAGGACTTGATTTTGGTGATAATTTTGAAATGTGTAAGTCATCTTTATTTGCAGACAACCAAAGAATTTCTGACAGAATGTTGATTTGCTTTCATATAGGAAAAGAGCAGTACTTCTTTCGTTAATGATCAGCTTGATAAAATTCAAATCTGGTGTAATTTGAAAAACTATATAAAATATAGTCTTAATGTTTGAAAAAATTTATAAAATATAGTCTTAATGGTTTTGGTGTAATGATACTTTCCATTCTTTAAACTCTTGTTGTGTGTACTTACACATATTCTTGGTTTATGTTGCAGTATTGATATATTTTCTTCATTTTTCCCAATTTCAGTTGTCGCGATGCGAAATTCCCAATTTGTTGGACGGGGGACCCATTTGAAAAGAGCTAAAATCATCCCTGAAATGTAGTACTTTTATGCTGAAGGGACCAACCATTTGATGAACAAAAGGAGGGACATACCATTTTGACCTCACTATGACTGTTCAGTTGCAGCTTAATCCACATATTCAACAGGATTTTGTCTCATGTACATTTACTCCATATGCCATTATTTTTCATTATTCTTTATTGGGAAGGAAGTGTTATATCATCACCAAATATACACATAAACAAATTACACATGTATAATCCAGTTCAAAGTGTGAAAGTATATATACCAAATAATAATGCCCCCAAATACTATATTTAATATGGAGTAAAAAAGATATAATATTTTGCCTACCTATCTACAAGTGGCAAATTTTTCACCTACCCAAATAATATTTTGACCAAATAAAATAAAATAATTTACCTACCTACCTACCCTATGTCAAAAAATAGGATTGGAAAATGGCAAACAAACAATATTTTAGTTTGGCCCCATTTTGATGGTGTTATCATCTTGACGGGCTTAACATGATTTTGTGAAAACATGTAAGATTTTAAGTTGGTTTTAAGATAATTGATTTCAGGGACAATCAAAACGTGTTACGTTAGTTAAAAAACAAATTAGATCAACTTATTAATT
Source organism: Modiolus philippinarum (assembly GCA_002080025.1). NCBI lineage: Eukaryota > Metazoa > Mollusca > Bivalvia > Mytilida > Modiolidae > Modiolus > Modiolus philippinarum. Next base: position 22,210 of record MJUU01022957.1, read on the forward strand.
ATGTTCAGAAAAGATAGATTTGATCTTGTTTAATCGGTACAACCTTAACACATCTTGGTTGCCCTTGAACACAGTTATCTTGCCTGATCTTGATAAACTGAACAGGTCTTGAACGTCCTTGAAAGCAATTATCTTGAAATACGACTAAATATCTTACACTGTACTCCAGTTTCTTCCACCACTAAATCTGACCACCACGATTTAGCTTAAATACTGCTAAAAGTGGCATTAAAACAAACAAACCGCACTTTTTCCAAAAAATTACCTCACACTAAATCTCCCAGTAAATGAGGCTGATATGGTCGAGGTCTTCCACTAGTTTACAGGTTACAATAGAAAGTTTGCTTTATTATAATAAATCAATAATGATTTCTTATCTTATTTGTAGGAGCGACTTGCAAACAGTTGTGATAGATGTTGGTTTAATAGAGTGGTTAGTTGATGTTCTGGAAAACAGTAGTACATTATCTGTCAGCACCCTGGCATCTTCTGTAGATTTGTTGGAGAATCTTTGTGGTAGATCTTTAGGGAAAAGACATTGTAAAAAGAATGCCACTAAAATTATTTTAACTCTCAGTAAATTGCTTTGTCATGAAAATGAAGAAGTTCAGTCAAGTATTGTTGGTTGTTTTAAAAACATATTTGTGAGGAGGCAAAAACCTTGGGAATGGAGGAAATTTTTTATCATGCTTTAAAAGGCAAACAGTCTGCATTAAACAGACAAATAGAATTAATTATGAAACAAATAAATTCTACAACTTTCCATGATGGACACCCAGTATATGGTTCAGATGACGAAGAGAACCAGGTATGTATAAGGCAGTAAATGTTGGTCATGATAAAAAGGAGGATTTATTGCATTCATTGACATTCATTCTGCTTTTTAGCTCACCTGGCTAATGCCAGGGTGAGCTTTTGCCATCACTTTGCGTCCATCATCCGTCCATCCATCGTACGTCCGTCGTCCGTCCGGCATAAACTTTTCATTCACAGATCTTCTCCTCTGAAACTACTGGGTCAATTGGAACCAAACTTGGCCACAATAGTCCTTGGGTGGTCCCATACAAAAAAGTTGTTTTTCAAGTCTGTGCGATATCCAAGATGGTCGCCAGCGGGAAACATAGTTTTAACATTGGACCCTATGGGAAAACACAATCAAAGATCTTCTTCTCTGAAACTGCTGAGCCAATTGGCACCAAACTTGGCCAAAATAGTCCTTTGGTGATCCCTTACAAAAAAGGTGTTTTTCAAGTCTGTGCGATATCCAAGATGGCCGCCAGTGGGAAACATAGTTTTAACATTGGACCCTATGAGAAAACACATTCAAAGATCTTCTTCTCTGCAACTACTGAGCCAATTGGTACCAAACTTGGCCACAATAGTCCTTTGGTGGTCCCCTACAAAAAGGGTGTTTTTCCGGTCCTAGCAATATCCAAGATGGCTGCCAGCGGGAAACATAGTTTTAACATTCGACCCTATGGGAAAACACGTTCAAAGATCTTCTTCTCTGCAATCACTGAGCCAATTGGCACCAAACTTGGCCACAATAGTCCTTTCGTGGTCCCTTACATAGAAAGGTGTTTTTCAGGTCTGCACAATATCCAAGATGGCCGCCATCGGGAAACATAGTTTTAACATTGGACGCTATGGGAAAACACATTCAAAGATCTTCTTCTCTGAAACTACTGAGCCAATTGGCACCAAACTTGGCCACGATAGTCCTTTGGTGGTCCCTTACAAAAAAGGTGTTTTTCAGGTCCGCGCAATATCCAAGATGGCCGCCAGCGGGAAACATAGTTTTAACATTAGATTCTATGGGAAAACACATTCAAAGATCTTCTTCTCTTCTGCAACTACTGAGCCAATTGACACAAAACTTGGCCACAATAGTCCTTGCATGGTCAATTACAAAAAAGGTGTTTTTCAGGTCTGTGCAATATCCAAGATGGCTGCCAGCGGGAAACATAGTTTTAATATTGAACCCTATAGGAAAACACATTCAAAAATATTCTTCTCTGCAACTACTGAGCCAATTGGCACCAAACTTGGCCACAATAGTCCTTTGGTGGTCCCTTACAAGAAAGGTGTTTTTCAGGTCCATGCAATATCCAAGATGGCCGCCAGCGGGAAACATAGTTTTAACATTGGACCCTATGGGAAAACACATTCAAAGATCTTCTTCACTGGAACTATTAAGCTAATTGGCGCCAAACTTTGTCACAATAGTCCTTAGGTGCTCCCTTACGAAAATTTGAGTTTTTGGGGTTTGCGCTATATCCAAGATGGCCGCCACCGGAAATATAGTTTTAACATTGGACACTTTAGAAAATACATTGAAAGATCTTCTTCTCAGAAACTACTAGTTCAATTATAACCAAACTAAGCGACAATTGTTCTTAGGTGATCCCATCCAAAAATGTATCTGGTAGGCCTGTAACTCATCCAAGATGGCCACCATCTGGAGCATATTTTTTACATTGGCCCTATTGATTTTAAGGGAAACCTCTGCCCAAATTTTTGAATGTTTATTTGAAATGTGGTCTGAATGTTTTAATTTCAGCAGTATGTATTACTTTGATTATAAGGGGAACCCCTGCCCAAATTTTTTTGAAAGTTGTTCTGTTATGGGTTGTAATGGATGGTGGATCTTTCAGTTGCCATGGAAACCAAATAAGAGTACTGTAATTTTAGAAAAAAAAGTATTCTGCTAAATTTCATGTCTTGTTTTTCCTATTGGAAATGCCTTTTATTTATGTCAGCCATGGTCCAGGTGAGTGATACAGGCTCTTGAGAGCCTCTTGTTAGTTCACCTGGCCTAAAAGGCCATGTGAGCTTTGCCATCACTTTGCATTCGTCGTCCGTCCGTTGTCCGTCCCTCCGTCAACAATGTCAAAAATCTTCTCCTCTGAAACTGCTGAGCCAATTGTAACCAAACTCGGCCTGAGGCATCACCAGGGTATGCAGTTTCAAAATTGTGTTCAATTAGTCCGAAGACCAAACAACATGGCTGCTGTTACCAAAATTAGAACATAGGGGTAAAGTGCTGTTTTTTGCAAATAACTCAAAAACCGTTACAGATATCAAAAATCTGACATGAAGTAAAAGTGATCAGCATTGCCAGATCTACCTGCCTTGCAATTTTGAAGAAAATCCAAAAACTCGTCTTGGAGTTATTGCCCTTTTTCCGTAAAATTTCCAAATTTGTGCATTTTTAGCTCACCTGGCCTAAAAGGCCATGTGAGCTTTTGCCATCACTATGTGTCCGTCGTCCGTCCGTCCGTCCGTCTGTCTGTCAACAATTTCAAAAATCTCTGAAACCACTAGGCCAAATGTAATCAAACTTGGCCTGAATCATCACCAGAATATGGCTTCTCAAAATTGTGTTCCATTAGGCGGTTGGTCAAACAACATGGCCGCCATTGCTAAAAATAGAACATAGGGTTAAATTGCAGTTTTTGGCTAATAACTCGAAAACCGTTACAGATATCAAAAATCTTACAAAGGGTTCATATGATCAGTATAATGAGATCTACCCACTGTGCAATTTTGAAGAAAATCTGAAAACCCATCTCGGAGTTAAAGCCCTTTTTCCGTTAAAATTTTCAGAATTTTTGCATTTTTTATTTTTTATTTCAAAAAGTGTAACAGATAGAGGTCAAGTGTAAATTGCAAAAATGTTCAGCATATCAAGATCTACATACCCTGAAATTTTGAAGAAAATCCATAAACCCTTCGAGGAGTTATTGCCCTTTTTTCACCGAATTTTTAAAATTTTCGTATTTTTCTTCTTTTATTTCCAAAACTATAGAAGATGAAGGTTAAGTGTAAATTGATGAAATCTTTGCCATGCTGTGGCGACTTCAAAACTGATGTGGAAAATTGTTCCTTGACCACCTTTTTCAAAATGGCCGCCAAAAAAGGCGGGAAAATTCAACATTGTCTGATTTCAATGAAATTTGTTTTCCAAATAGATATTGATGGTTCGACTTCAAATCTGGTGTTGAAAATTGTTCGTAGACCGCCATTTTCAAAATGGCCGCCAAAAAAGCAGGAAAATTCAACATTGTGCGATTTCAATGACATTTGGTTTCCAAATAGATATTGATGTTGCGACTTCAAAACTGGTGATGAAAATTGTTTGTTGACCGCCATTTTCAAAATTCCCGCCAAAAAAGGCGGGAAAATTCAGCATTGTCTGATTTCAATGAAATTTGGTTTCCAAATAGATTTTGAAGTTGCGACTTCCAATCCGGTGTTGAAAATTGTTCGTTGACCGCCATTTTCAAAATGGACGCCATAAAAGGCGGGAAATTTCAACATTGTCTGATTTCAATGACATTTGGTTTCCAAATAGATATTGATGTTGCGACTTCAAACTGGTGTTGAAAATTGTTGGTTGACTGCCATTTTCAAAATGGATGCCAAAAAAGGTGGGAAAATTCAACATTGTCCAATTTAAATGAAATTTGATTTCCAGGTAGATATTGATGTTGCGACTTCAAAACGGAAGTTGAAAATTGTTTGTTGACTGCCATTTACAAAATGACCTCTCGACTTCAAAACTGGTGTCGAGAGTGGTCCTTAGCAAGAACGTTTTTTGTCAAAAAAGCCCAACAAAGAAATACTGTGAAAATACTATTGTTCGTGGGGTTCCAATTTTCGTGGATTTCGTGGTTCGCTAAAACCACGAAATTAAGTTCCCAACGAAATGACTTTTTTGCATGGAGCTTAATGCCTACAATTCAAAACCACTAATTTAAGTGCCCATGAAATAGTAATATTTATCAAAACCACGAAAATTGATGCCCACGAATAAAAGTACTTCCACAGTATAGTAAAACATCATCAGACTCTAAAAAAAGTTCAAGATATTGGAGGTGTTTGAGCTACGAAAGTTTGAGAAACTGAAGATCAACTGTATAACTTACAATGTTCCCTTGATTGTGGCAACTGAAAGCCAGGTGAGAGATACAGGCTCCTGGGAGCCTCGGGTTTATTTTTTATTTCAAAAAGTGTAACTGGTAGAGGTCAAATGTATATTGCAAAAAGGTTCAGCATATCAAGATCTACAAACCCTGAAATTTTGAAGTAAGTCCAAAAATCCTTGTAGGAGTTATTGCCCTTTTCTCACGGAATTTTCAAAATTTTCATCTTTTTTGTCTTTTATTTCCAAAACTATAGAAGATGAAGATTAAGTGTAAATTGATAAAATGTTTGCCATGCTGTGTGGATTTCAAAACTGGTCGTTTAAAATTGTTTGTTGACCGCCATTTTCAAAATGGCCGCCAAAAAAAGGCGGGAAAATTCAACATTGTCTGATTTCAATGAAATTTGGTTTCCAAATAGGAATTGATGTTGCAACTTCAAAACCTATGTTAAATATTGTTCGTTGACCCCCATTTTCAAAATGGCTGCCAAAAAAAGCAGGAAAATTCAACATTGTCCGATTTCTATGTAGTTGGTTTCCAAATAGATATTGATGTTGCGACTTCAAAACCCGATTTGAAAATTGTTTGTTGACTGTCATTTTCAAAATGGTCGCCAAAAAAGGCAGAAAAATTCTACATTGTCTGATTTCAATGAAACTTGGTTTCCAAATAGTTATTGATGTAGCAACTTAAAAACAGATGTTAAAATTTGTTTGCTTACAGACATTTTCAAAATGGCTGCCAAAAAGGTGGGAAAATTCAACATGGTCCGATTTCAATGAAATTGGTTTCCAAGTGGATATTGATTTTTCGACTTCAAAAACGGTGTTGAAAATATTTCGTTGACTGCCATAAAAGGTGGGAAAATTCAACATTGTCGGATTTCAATGAAATTTGGTTACCAAATAGATATTGATGTTGGGACTTGAAAACCCGATTTGAAAATTGTTTGTTGAGTGCCATTTTCAAAATGGCTACAAAAAAAGGCAGGAAAATTCAACATAGTCTGATTTCAATGAAATTTGGTTTCCAAATAGATATTGATGTCGTAACTTAAAAAATATGGTTTTGAAAATTGTTGTTGACTTCCATTTACAAAATGATGTCTCAACTTCCAAACCTGTGTTAAAAGTGGTCCTTAGCAAGAACATTTTTGTGAAAAGGTCCAACAAAGAAATATAGTAAAACATGATCAGACTTAAAATACAGATCAAGATTTTGGTGATGTTCGAATTACCAAAGCTTGAGGGACTGAAGTTCATTTGTATAACTTACAATGTTAGCTTGATTGTGGCAACTGAACGCCAGGTTAGCGATACAGGCTCCTGGGAGCCTCTGGTTAAAGAAATCACCATATTTTATTGGCTAAGAGTGCTTCCGATCACTGCTTTATCAGTCAATAAAAGGACTTAGATCCTAGAACAATATATTCTGTGCTTTTACTGTGGTTTGGTCATAATTATGTTCAGTGCACTTTAAAGTTGTTCAAAGATGGCTACTTCTAGAAAACAACTGAACATTGGACTCTATTCAAAAGTATGCATCAGTGTCTTCCACTATCTGATACAGAAGATATGTAAGAAAGCTATATAATGGCCTATACTTGACATTGCATCTTTGAAGAAAGTTTCTAATAACCCATTATAACCAATTTCCTTCTTAACAAGACAGACTCAAAGTTAAATTTAGTCTCTTGCTATGATTATCCTTTTTAGCTCACCTGGCTAATGCCAGGGTGAGCTTTTGCCATCACTTTGCGTCCTTCGTCCGTCCGTCATCCGTCCGTCCGGCGTAAACTTTTTATTCAAAGATCTTCTCCTCTGAAACTACTGGGCCAAATGGAACCAAACTTGGCCACAATAGTCCTTTGGTGGTCCCCTACAAAAATGGTGTTTTTCAGGTCCTCGCGATATCCAAGATGGCCGCCAGCGGGAAACATAGTTTTAACATTGGACCCTATGGGAAAACACATTCAAAGATCTTCTTCTCTGAAACTATTAAGCCAATTTGCACCAAACTTGCCCCTGGCCACAATAGTCCTTTGGAGGTCCCTTACAAAAAAAGTGTTTTTCAGGTCTGTGCGATATCCAGGATGGAGGCCAATGGGAAGCATAGTTTTAACATTGGACCCTATGGGAAAACACATTCAAAGATCTTCTTCTCTGAAACTTTTAAGCCAATTGGCACCAAACTTGTCCAAAATAGTCCTTTGATGGTCCCTTACAAAAAAGGTATTTTTCAGGTCTGTGCAATATCCAAGATGGCCGCCAGCGGGAAACATAGTTTTAACATTGGACTGTATGGGAAAACACATTCAAAGATCTTCTTCTCTGAAACTACTGAGCCAATTGGCACCAAACTTGGCCACAATAGTCCTTTGGTGGTCACTTACAAAAAAAATGTTTTTCAGGTCTGTGCGATATCCAAGATGGCCCCCAGCGGGAAACATAGTTTTAACATTGAACCCTATGGGAAAACACATTCAAAGATCTTCTACTCTGAAACTATTAAGCCAATTTGCACCAAACTTGGCCACAATTGTCCTTAGATGGTCCCTTACAAAAAAGGTGTTTTTCAGGTCTGTGCGATATCCAAGATGGCCACCAGGAGGAAACATAGTTTTAACATTGGACCGTATGGGAAAACACATTCAAAGATCTTCTTCTCTGAAACTACTGAGCGGATTGGCACCAAACTTGGCCAAAATAGTCCTTTGGTGGTCCCTTACAAAAAATATGTTTTTCAGGTCCGCTCGATATCCAAGATGGCCGCCAGCAGGAAACATAGTTTTAACATTGGACCCTATGGGAAAACATATTCAAAGATCTTCTTCTCTGAAACTACCGAGCCAATTGGCACCAAACTTGGCCATAATAGTCTTAAGATAGTCCCGTACAAAAAAGGTGTTTTTCATGTCTGTGCGATATCCTAGATGGCCACCAGTGGGAAACATAGTTTTAACATTGGACCGTATGGGAAAACACATTCAAAGATCTTATTTTCTGAAACTACTGAGCCAATTGGCACCAAACTTGGCCACAATAGTCCTTTGGTGGTCCCTTACAAAAAGGGAGTTTTTCAGGTCTGTGTGATATCCAAGATGGCCGCCAGCGGGAAACATAGTTTTAACATTAGACCCTATGGGAAAACACATTCAAAGATCTTCTTCTCTGAAACTATTAAGCCAACTGACACCAAATTTGGCCAAAATAGTCCTTTGATGGTCCCTTACAAAAAAGGTGTTTTTCAGGTCTGTGCGATATCCAAGATGGCCGCCAGGGGGAAACATAGTTTTAACATTGGACCCTATGGGAAAACATATTCAAAGATCTTCTTCTCTGAAACTACTGAGCCAATTGGCACCAAACTTGGCCATAATAGTCTTAAGATGGTCCCGTACAAAAAAGGTGTTTTTCATGTCTGTGCGATATCCTAGATGGCCGCCAGCGGGAAACATAGTTTTAACATTGGACTGTATGGGAAAACACATTCAAAGATCTTATTCTCTGAAACTACTGAGCCAATTGGCACCAAACTTGGCCACAATAGTCCTTTGGTGGTCCCTTAAAGAAAAGGTGTTTTTCAGGTCTGTGCGATATCCAAAATGGCCGCCAGCGGGAAACATAGTTTCAACATTGGACCCTATGGGAAAACACATTCAAAGATCTTTTCCTCTGAAATTACTGAGCCAATTAGCACCAAACTTGGCAACAATAGTCCTTTGATGGTCCCTTACAAAAAAGGTGTTTTTCAGGCCTGTGCGAAATCCAAGATGGCCGCCAGCGGGAAACATAATTTTAACATTGGACCGTATGGGAAAACACATTTAAAGATCTTCTTCTCTGAAACTACTGAGCCAATTAGCACCAAACTTGGCAACAATAGTCCTTTGATGGTCCCTTACAAAAAGGGTGTTTTTCAGGTCTGTGCGATATCCAAGATGGCCACCAGCAGGGAAACATAGTTTTAACATTGGACCGTATGGGAAAACACATTCAAAAATCTTTTTCTCTGAAACTACTGAGCCAATTTGCACCAAACTTGGCCACAATAGTCCTTTGGTGGTCCCTTACAAAAAAGGTGTTTTTCCAGTCTGTTAAACACCTGAAACACCTGGACCCTATGTGAAAACACATTCAAAGATCTTCTCCTCTGAAATTAGTGAGCCAATTAGCACCAAACTTGGCAACAATAGTCCTTTGATGGTCCCTTACAAAAAAGGTGTTTTTCAGGCCTGTGCGAAATCCTAGATGGCCGCCAGCGGGAAACATAGTTTTAACATTGGACCATATGGGAAAACACATTCAAATATCTTCTTCTCTGAAACTACTTCGCCAATTGGCACCAAACTTGGCCACAATAGTCCTTTGGTGGTCCCTTACAAAAAAGGTGTTTTTCAAGTCTGTGCGATATCCAAGATGGCCGCCAGCGGGAAACATAGTTTTAATATTGGACCTTATGGGAAAACACATTCAAAGATCTTCTCCTCTGAAACTACTGAGCCAATTAGCACCAAACTTGGCAACAATAGTCTTTTGGTGGTCCCTTACAAAAAAGGTGTTTTTCCAGTCTGTGCGATATCCAAGATGGCCACCAGCGGGAAACATAGTTTTAACATTGGACCTATGGGAAAACACAATCAAAGATCTTCTCTGAAACTATTGAGCCAATTGGCACCAAACTTGGCCACAATAGTCTTTATGTGGACCCCTGAAAAGAATTTTTTTTTCAGGTTCCCACTTTATCCAAGATTGCTGCCAGCAGGGAACATAGTTTAACATTGGAACGAATGGGAAAATACATTCAAAGATCTTCTCCTCTGAAACTACTGAGCCAATTGGCACCAAACTTGGCCACAATAGTCCTTTGGTGGTCCCTTACAAAAAAGGAGTTTTTCAGGTCTGTGCGATATCCAAGATGGCCGTCAGCGGGAAACATAGTTTTAACATTGGACCGTATGGGAAAACACATTCAAAGATCTTCTCCTCTGAAATTAGTGAGCCAATTAGCACCAAACTTGGCAACAATAGTCCTTAGATGGTCCCTTACAAAAAAGGTGTTTTTCATGTCTGTGCGATATCCAAGATGGCTGCCAGCGGGAAACATAGTTTTAACATTGGACCTATGGGAAAACACAATTAAAGATCTTCTCTGAAACTACTGAGCCAATTGGCACCAAACTTGGCCACAATAGTCTTTATGTGGACCCCTGAAAAGAATTTTTTTTTTCAGGTTCCCACTTTATCCAAGATGGCTGACAGCAGGGAACATAGTTTAACATTGGACCAGTTTAACATTGGACCCCATCATAAGGAACACTTACAGCGGTCTTCTTCCCTTAAACTAATTGCGCATATTGGAACTATAGTTTAATTATATACATGTATATTGGCTCTTTAACATAAAATGTCTCTGTTATTAATCAAGGACCAGGTGAGCGATACAGGCTCTTGAGAGCCTCTTGTTTAGCACATTTTACTCATCATGTACAAGTTAGAATGCTTTGCTTTTCATACAAATTGGATAACTGTCATTAACAAATTAAATGATCTTTTCATGTTTCTTTATTTCTTAGTGTACTTCATCAACCATATACAGTGGTTCAAATAAATCATTAAATTCACCAAGTAAAGTTCGACATCATCAGCAAAAGAGAATGAACAAGCCATTGTCAAACATTCTGTAAGTAAAGTAAAAATATATGAAATTTACCCTGTATCTATGTGACCAAAAAGCATATATTGATTCTGCACTTTTTTTTTTTTTTTTTGCTTTCAAAGTTTTGGTAAGTGATAAGTGATAAGTGATCATATTTCACATCATGTGTTTTGTTTGAGCAAGACCTTTCAATTGATATCAGAATATGACACACATTAACAAAGTACTAAGGCCAATAATATTATCATTTCGGATTAATGCTGATGATTTCTTTTAAGCTGCTGACTAGGGGCATCAGGAAGACAGCAACACATCTTACTTATGTCATATGATCAAAATTTATTGAAAAACAAGTCAGGCAGATTAAGATTGATGCAATTTTCAATACTTAGAAAGTTATATATGTGTGTATTGTATGAAACGTGTTTTGAATGCAAGCTCTGCAGCAATTGGTTTTTTTCAAGCTGGATCTGCAATGTGCTGTTTTCATTCATCAATTATCAGAATAAAAATAGGTAGCACTCACATGTAAAAATATTGTCGAGATTAAATATCTTTATTCAAGGCATACTGAAATGATGCACAGAACTCTAAGGCTGAAAAGGAAGATGGAAATATTGCCATACTGAACCACTTCTCATGTAACATATGTCAATGGTCCACAAGTGGTATGAGTTGCAAGACTAAATAGTCAGCTGCTGTCAATTTTGTAGTCCTTTTTCAGATCTCTTCCCTTCTAGCCCATCTTATTGAACTAAATAACTTTTATGCCCCCGCCATTAGGCAATGGGGGCATTAAGTTTTGCCCTTGTCTGTCCATCAGTACCTATGTTCGTCCAAAAATTTTTGTCAAGGATTTCTCAGCTTGTTTATGTAGTAATGATTTGATATTTGGTCTGAAGTTTTTGTATGATGAGATCTACCTTGTCTCCCCTTTTCAAGTCCGAGACTCATATCATACCCCGCTCCAAAGGGGGGGTATACTGTTTTATCTCTGTCCGTCCGTCTGTCCATCCATCCGTCACACATATTTTGGTCACATTTTTCTCAGCAACTACACATGACACTCACTTGATATTCGGTATGGTGATCAGTATAATGTCCTATATAGCGCCTCCCCTTTTTGGCCATATTGAAATACTATATCCTGTTAACTGACTTACAGCATTTCCATCTTTATGTTCTGCATCCTTCTCAAATTATTTACATCTTATTTTTCTCTGCAACTGTGTAAATGCTTGTATTGTGTCCACACTTATACTGTGTCCACACCTGTATTGTGTCCACACACACACTTAATTTTGCACTTTCCATATTGATACAGGATTCAATGAGCGGGGGTATACCTAGCTGCCATTCGGCGACAGCTCTTGTTCTTCCAGTTTGCTGATATATATCTGGCGGGGGCATCTGTGTCCCATGAATTATACATGGTACCATTTGAATATAGCTTTAATGCTTTAATATTAATTTCAGGACTTAATAATCATTGATCAGTACTTGTAAATGGTAATTATGATGTCCTAAACTTTTCATTTCAGATATCCTTTACCATTAGCATTTGTTGAAGACTTCATTAAAAGTATAGATAATTTTATAAAATACCAATGTTTGCATGTATTTCACCAGAGAGCACCTGTACCCAAGGATGTATTTACTGATATATTTAAAGGCTTTATAAAGATGTGTAGGTTACTCCCTGTGTAAGTAGAGACCACTGTCTGTATAGCTTGAAATTATGAGATCATTTTCATTTCAGAAATAATAGATTCAAGTCTTGCTAAAAGAATCATTGTTATAGAATTAATACTGTTAATAAAACAGTGATAATGACTTTCAAAGAGTCATATTCATTGTTTCTACAGCAATAATGTCTCAGTCATTCCCAAGATATAAAATGTTAGTAATAACAGTTGTGGAACTCTTCTAGAAGTAATTGCAGTATCCATGTACAAATTTTTTTGGACAATTCTAGATTTGTGACATGGACAACCTTAAGTGAAATTGAATGATGGAATACAGTGTAATAATTTAGGAAGTTGTACAATGGATGTTGTAAGGAATTAAATTAATATTTTTGTCGGTTAGACATTTTAAACATGCCGTCATAACAATATTAGAAAAGAGTAGACTGAATCCTCCAAGTGTTCAAAGGTTATTCAGGCCATAACAGGAAACTTGCAAAAGTCTTTATGTACAGTGAAAAATTAAAAACACTTTACCTTGAATGATTAAGGATGGTCTCTCCTCAGGTTTTTGAAACTGTCTCTGACTTTCGGAATTCTCATATTTTATCCATCATGATGCATTTGAAAATTTGCACACTGACCCCCATTTTTCTTTCCAAAATATGTTTGTATACATCCTGAATAAACTTCTGACAAAAATTGATGAAATTCTTGATATATCTTCATTGTATTTCAAAGGTCGATTGCCCTAATACAAAGTTATTGAAAAACCTAGAGGAGTTCGGTTTCCCGCCAAAATTTCAGGCACTTAAATCTCAAAAACGAGCACACTGACCTATCAATATTCTTTGCTTAAAATGATGTATGATCGATATTCTAATAAAAAAGCACACTGATTTCAAATCCTTGACATTCTAAACTTGAGAAGTGACCATCCTTAAGGTTATATGACTACAACAATGATAAAATTAAATTCTGGATTTAGAGTCATTCAAAAAAACAAAAACAACTTAATTGTTATTCTGATTAATGTACCAGTAATTAGCATTCAACAGATTAATGAAATTTTGATACCTGACAGAACTGGCCCTCACAAATTAAGAAAAGTATACTGTTTTTGACTCGTCTGTAAATATGATCTTCATCACTACCTTCTGAAGATACTCTTTGCTCTTTATTTAAACGAAATATCAAATGTAACACTACAGTTATCATTGCACTGTTTTATACATTCTCATGAGACTTGTCTTAGTTTTAGAGTTGGAACAAAGAATCTAGTATTTTAAGCATGAACTAAAGTGACTTAAGCCACAACAAGGATACCCCCCCCCCATTCCCACAAAAAATAAAGTAATTCAAAATATTTCCACTACATAGTATATTGTGTCTGACAAAAATTATATTTCTTCTTATGTCCTTTCTTTGTGTAAAGTTTCATCATATTTCATCAAATTTCTGCAAGTGGTTTAGGAGGAGTAAATGCGCTTACTTAAAGAGTGCAGAGATTGATGGACAGACAGACAGTTCCCCTAAACTTTGTGTGGTGTATAATAAGCAATTCAATGATATTTATTTATTTTATTTTAAGTCCTGGTTCAGTACTTAAATCAGACATACAAATTCAAGATGTTCCTGTAACTTCAGAAGTCAGTGTCGGAATAATGCCAGAAGATCATCTAGACAAGTGTTATGAAGTAACCACTATTGTAACTATTGTTGAGGTAGGATAATTCAAATATTGGAGAACCTTATACAAGTTTTTGGAGTCAAGCCAATAAGTTCTGAATGAAATTGCATAGTTTTCAAACTGGGTATGAATCTCAGGTCAAGTTTGAATCAAAATTTATGCGTAAAAGTGGTTCTAAAATTATGTCCCTTGAAAATTAGATTATGGGAAGTTGGATTGGTATTTAGGACAAATTAGTTTTGAAGGAAGTTTAAACTTGGTAAGAAAGTGACTTCACACTGTTCATGCCAAGTTAAATTATGGGTTTAGAGGAATAAGTTGCTCTGAAGTTGTGCGCTTGAAACTGTTTTTTTTTTGTTTAAATTTGTAATGTATTGTCATGATTGTTGAAAGAAATTATAAAATCTTCAACATGTTCAAATTTGTTAACTACAAACCTCAAGCCAGCTACAGTTTAAGGTTTAGAGGTAAAAGTGGATCAATCAGACCAGTGCTCAGTTTATAATTGCAAACTCTACTGATAGGTTGCATGTTTTTTCCTATTGGTCTTTCTCAATACACCCTGCTTACACCATTACAATATAATTAATTTCAGTAGAATA
>MJUU01022958.1:3093-47118 GCA_002080025.1 Modiolus philippinarum
ATATCAGAGACATATAATTAAAGAGATTGGCAACAAGACGAATTCTCATGAAATCGCGCCGCCATCGAGACTTTGATAAAACTCCCACTTCACAAAAATAAATGACAGATATCACGATAATATATGAAAATATCATACGAAAACTATCTAAACTCTACCAACAAAGTAAAATACTTTCCAGTTTTCATTACTAGGAAGTTGTAATCACGGAAATAAAGTTTCAAAAGTAAACAAGGCACACCACGATGTTCGTCGTCAGATTTCCACACGAAGTCTCCGCTTTATCTGCCAATATTTTTTTTGTTAATGAATAATTTTAAATCAAATTTTCTGAACTATACTATAAAATTACTAATGAAAACAATTATCTTTTCAGTTTAGAAATATGTTGACTTATTTAAAAGTAGTTTACGAACTTCTGATGTGGCCTTACCATGTTTGTTGTGATTAATATGGGATGATAGTAGAGTTGCCAATCTCTGTAATTATATGTCTCCGATTATATATTTTCGTAAAACTAAAAATATAAAAACTGTGGCCTTACACATAAGATTTTTCTTACTACTAGTTTATATTTTGTACAGTCAGGGGTCCCACTGCATAAAGTAAAAACTTTTCACCTGCTTAGGTTAATTATTTTTACTTAAAGAAGTAAATAAAATCAGCATTAAATTTATTTACTTGTACAAGTAAATTAAGATAAAATGCAGAGGTTTTCTCCCTTCAGTGTCTCATTATATAAATTTTCATAGGATAATTAATAATTTTCTATGAAAGTTTTATTTTTGATCTTATCTTTTAAGTAAAATTTGATTAGGGGCAGAATGTTTTTCTTGAGGCGCAAGCTAGCCAAAGATTAGTCCTTTGGGACTTTTAACAGCTGTTAATATTGAATTAAGTGGTCTACAACTTGCATCATTATCACATCAAGATTTATCACATGATGATGCTTGTAATTTGGTTTCATGTGGTCTGATAGGGTGAACAGTGTGCCTGTAATAGCGAAAGCCTGTTTTGGAATAAATATACTGCATATTTCAAAGTATAAAGTTTTTACTTGCAGAGGTAAACAGAATTTTTACTGCTTCAGGTAAATAAAATTGACCTTAGTAAGTGAAATGATTTCACTTTATCCAGTTGGATCTCTGACTGTTGTATGAAACCAAATTATTTCAATTATTGTTTAGTCAATTCTTATCCCATTTCAATGAAGTTTTCACTATCAACACTCAACACTGTCAATGACTGTTTACGAATCATTGATTTGGCCACTTACTGCACCAAGGTAACACTCAGTGTAAGGGGAGGCAGGGTTAGCCCATATATGACATGTCTATACTTTTCTTTCTAGGACAGTTACCTTCTTTTTATTGACTTCCAAAACACAGTGGGTGTACCAGCTCCCGTGGGGTTGATGAGAAGATCGTCACGGGCTTAGGCGGCAGCGCCAGATTCTAGTTGTTTTATACAAGTATTGGATGTTACAATCCCATCATCCTTGTGTAGTTTTTCTTTTCATTTGGTTGTTGTCATTAACCTTTCAAATCGTTAAAACATGCACCATGTCATCCCACTGTCCATGTATGTGCACACTGTCGCTCCATCAATCGTTCTGATCTGTCACGTCATTTCCGTACAACCAGTGATTTCTCGGGGAAAGTGATCATAATTTTAGTCCCCATTCTCGTTCTGTGTGTCGATATTAAGCTCCTTTAAAGTCATGGCGATATATCTTCCCTATACATAGAGAAACGTCCTGCTATTAGGCCTAGGTTCAATCGACTGACATTCGGCCATCTTGAATGTTGTCGAGTCGTGGCTATCACGCCACCCCTCGATTCTGATTGGTTGAAAATTAACTAGTGGGCGGAGCAGCGATAGAATGTACCATCATGCACTGAACAATATGGCTGCGCCCATGGGACTCTTTGAAGTCGACTTCCGTGACGTTACTTTTTATTTTCATAGTATATCGATCATATGACTTCAAAAATTCACATACTCGCGTTACCATTGAGCTCGCTGAGCTCGCTATTAGGACACCAAAGACTGTAATATAACAAGACACGATTTTTGTTCAATTTAATACAAGAAAACAATTAATACCAGTACACGAATGACTGCCATATACCAAGACGTAATTGTTGTTCAATATAACAGAGGAAAACAATTTATACCAGTTCACGAATGACTTAAATATACAAAAACATAATTGTTGTCAAATATAACTCAAGGAAGAGAATTTATACTAGGACACTTTTGATTTTAATATACCAAGACGTGAGTGTTGTTCAACAAAGCAGAGGAAACAATTTATACCTGTGTATGAATGACTTTAATATACCAAGACATAATTGTTGTTCGCTATAACTTAAGGAAAAAAAATATATACCTGGACAATAAGGAGTTACCAAGATATGGTTGTTATTCAATATAACACCGGAAAACAATTGATACCAGTACATGAATGACTGTAATATGCGATGTCATGATTGTTTTCAATATAACTCAAGGAAAAGATTTTATACCAGGACATTTGTGACTGTAATATAAAAAACATGACTGTTGTTCAATATAACTCACGGAAAACAATTTATACCTGGACACTTCTGACTGAAATAAACCAGACATGATTGTTGTTCAAAAGGAGACAGGAAAACAATTTATACCGGGACAACAGGACACTTGTGACTGTATTATACCAAGACATGATTGTTGTTCAGAATGATACAGAAAATAATTTATGTCAGGACACTAATGACTGTAATATTTCAAGAAATGATTTTTGTTCAAAATAAGACAGGCAAACAAATTATGCCAGGACACTAATGACTGTTATATACCAAGATATGATTGTTGTTCTGCAAAACCTAAGGAAAACATTTTAAACCAGGACACTAATAACTGTATTATAAAAAGACAGGATTGTTCATTATAACACAGGAAACAATTTATACGAGGTCACTAATGACTGTAATAAACCAAGATATGGTTGGTGTTCAATATAACACAGGAAAACAATTTATCCCAGTACACGAATGACTTTAGTATACCAATTCACAATTGTCGTTTAAAATGTCTCAAGGATAACAGTTTATACTAAGACAAAAATGATTGTAATATACCAAGACCTGATTATTGTTCAATATAACACAGGAAAACAATTTATACTAGGCAACTAATGACTGCGAAATACCAACACATGATTGTTGTTCAATATTAAACACTTAAACAATTTATACCAGTACAGGATTGACTGTAATAAACCAATACATGATTGTTTTTCCATATAACACTTTGAAAACAATTTATGCCAATACACTAATGTGTGTAATATACCAAAACATGATTGTTGTTCAAT
Organism: Modiolus philippinarum; assembly: GCA_002080025.1. Classification (NCBI taxonomy): domain Eukaryota; kingdom Metazoa; phylum Mollusca; class Bivalvia; order Mytilida; family Modiolidae; genus Modiolus; species Modiolus philippinarum. The sequence continues at coordinate 6,455 of MJUU01022958.1, forward strand.
ATAACAGAGGAAAACGATTTATACCTGTACAAAAATGACTGCTATATACCAAGACATGATTGCTCTTCAATATAACTCAAGGAAAACAATTTATACAATGACACTAATGACTGCAATATGCCAAGACATGATTGTTGTTCAATATAACACAGGAAAACAATTCATGCCAGGAAACTAATGACTGTTATATACAAAGACATAAATGTTATTCAATATAACTCAAGGAAAACAATTTATACCAGGACATTAATGACTGTAATATACCAACACATGATTGTTGTAGAATATAACACAGGAAAACAATTTATACCAGGACACGAATGACTGTAATATGCCAATACATGATTGTTGTTCAATATAACACAGTAAAATTTTTTTGCTACGGAAAAATGAATGACTCTAATATACCTAGACATGATTGTTGTCAAATATAACTCAAGGAAAACCATCTGTACCAGTACGTGAAAGACTGTAGTATACCAAGACATGATTGTTGTTCACTATAACTCAAGGAAAACAATTTATGCAAGGAAACTAATAACCCTTATATACCAAGACATAATTTTTGTTCAATGTAACACAAGGAAAACAATTTATACCAGGTCACTTATGACTGTAATATACCAAGATATGATAATTGTTCAATATATCGTAAGGAAAAGAATGTACACCAGTACACTAATCACTGTAATATACCAAGATATAATTGTTGTTCAATAGAACTCAAGGAAAACAATCTATTCCAGTACATGAATGACTGCCATATACCATGACATGATTGTTGTTCAATATAACACAGGAAAACAATTTATACCAGTATATGATTGACTGTTATAAACCAAGACATGATTGTTGTAAAATGTAACTCAAAGGAAACATTTTTTACAGGTACACGAAAGACTGTAATTTACAAAGACATGATTGTTGTTTCATATAACTCTAGGAAAACAATTTATACCAATACACTAATGTCTGTAATATAACAAGACATCATTGTTGTTCAATATAACACAGGAAAACGATTTATACCTGTATAAAAATGACTGTTATATACCAAGACATGATTGCTCTTCAATATAACTCAAGGAAAACAATTTATACAAAGACACTAATGACTGGAATATACCAAGACATGATTGTTAACACAGGAAAACAATTGATGCCAGGAAACTAATGACTGTTATATACAAAGACATAAATGTTATTCAATATAACTCAAGGAAAACAATTTATACCAGGGCACTAATGACTGTAATATACCAACACATGATTGTTGTTGAATATAACACAGGAAAACAATTTATACCAGGACACTAATGAATGTAATATGCCAATACATAATTGTTGTTCAATAAAACACAGTAAAAGAATTTATACCAGTAAATGAATGACTCTAATATACCTAGCCATGATTGTTGTCAAATATAACTGAAGGAAAACCATTTGTACCAGTACACGAAAGACTGTTATATACCAACACATGATTGTTGTTCACTATATCTCAAGGAAAACAATTTATACCAGGGAACTAATAACCCTTATATACCAGGTCACTTATGACTGTAATATACCAAGATATGATAATTGTTCAATATATCGTAAGGAAAACAATTTATACCAGTACACGAATGACTCCATTATACAAAGACATCAGTGTTGTTCAATATATCTCAAGGAAAACAATGTACACCAGTACACTAATCACTGTAATATACCAAGATATAATTGTATTTCAATATAACTCAAGGAAAACAATTTACACCAGTACACTAACGACTGTAACATACCAATATATAATTGTTGTTTAATATAATTCAAGGAAAACAATCTATACCAGTACACGAATGACAGTAATGCACCAAGAGATGATTGTTCTTCAATATAACTCAAGGGAAACAATTCATACCAGGACACCAATGACTCCCATATGCCATGACATGATTGTTGTTCAATATAACACAGGAAAAAAAATTATAAAAGTACACTAATGACTGTAATATACCAAGACGTGATTGTTGTTCAATATAACAGAGGAAAACAATTTATACCAGTTCAAGAATGACTTCAATATACCAAGACATAATTCTTGTTCAATATACTGGTGTAAATTGTTTTCTGTGCTTTATTAAACAGCAATCATGTCTTGGTATATTAGAGTCATTTGTGTTCTGGTAAAATTGTTTTCTGGTTTTATATTGAACAACAATCATGTCTTGGCATATTATAGATATTAATTTTCTGGTGTAAATTGTTTTCCGGTTTTATATTGAACAACGATCATGTCTTGCTTTATTGCAGTCATAAGAGTACTTGTAAAAATTGTTTTCCGGTGTTTTATTGAATAGCAATCGTGTCTTTGTAAATTACAGTCATTTGTGTACTGGTATAAATTGTTTTCTGTGCTATATTGTACAACAATCATGTCTTGGTATATTACAATCATTTGTGTATAGGTAAAAGTTGTTTTCCTTGAGTTATATTAAACAACATGTATGTCTTGGTATAGTACAGTCATTTGTGTACTGGGATAAAACGTTTTCCGGTTTTATATTGAACAACAATCATGTTTTGATATATTACAGTCATTAGAGTACTCGTATGAATTGTTTTCCTGTGTTATATTGAACAACAATCATGTCTTGGTGTATTACAGTAATTAATTTCCTGGTGTCATTTGTTTTCTTGTGCTATAACGAACAACAATCATGTCTTGGTCTATAACAGTCATTTATTTACTGGTATAAATTGTTTTCCGGTTTTATATTACAGTCATTTGTGTGCTGGTATAATTTTTTTTCCTGTGTTATATTGAAGAAAAATCATGTCTTGGTATATTACAACCATTACCGTCCTGGTGGAAATTGTTTTCCTTGCGTTATATTGAGCAACAATTATGTCTTGGTTTGTCACAGTCATTTGTGTACTGGTATAAACTGTTTTCTGTGCTTTATTGAACAACAATGATGTCTTGGTATATTATGTTTTCCTGTGTTATATTGAATAGCAACCGTGTCTTTGTAAATTACAGTCATTCGTGTACTGGTATGATTTTTTTCTGTGCTATTTTGTACAACAATCATATCTTGGTTTATTACAATCATTTGTGTACTGGTAGAAGTTGCTTTCCTTGAGTTATATTGAGCAACATGTATGCCTTGGTATAGTACAGTCATTCGTGTACTGGTATAAATGTTTTCTGTGGTATATTGAACAACAACAATGTCTTGGTATATTAGAATCATTTGTGTACTGGTATAAAATGTTTTCCGGTTTTATATTAAACAACAATCATGTCTTGGTATATTGCAGTGATTAGTGTACTTGTATGAATTGTTTGCATGTGTTATATTGAGCAACAATCATGTCTTGGTATATCACAGTCATTAATTTCCTGGTGTAAATTGTTTTCCTGTGTTATATTGAAAAACAATCATGTCCTGGTATATTACAGTCATTTGTGTACTGGTATAAATTGTTTATCTGTATCATATTAAACAAAAATCATGTTTTGATATACTACATTCATTGGTTTACTGGTATAAATTGTTTTCCTGTGTTATACTGAACAACAAATATGTGTTTGTATATTACAGTCATTCGTGCACTGATATAAATTGTTTTCTGTGCTATATTGAACAACAATCATGTCTTGGTATATTAGAGGCATTTGGGTACTGCTATAAAATGTTTTCCTATGTTATATTGAATAGCAATCGTGTCTTTGCAAATTACAGTCATTCGTGTACTGGTATGAGTTTTTTCTGTGCAATTTTGTACAACAATAATGTCTTGGTATATTACAATCATTTGTGTACTGGGAAAAATTAGCTTTCCTTGAGTTATATTGAACAACATGTATGCCTTGGTATAGTACAGTCATTTGTGTACTGGTGTAAATGTTTTCTGTGATATATTGACCAACAACCATGTCTTGGTTTATTAGAATCATTTGTGTACTGGTATTAAATGTTTTCCGGTTTTATATTAAACACCAATCATGTCTTGGTATATTGCAGTCATCAGTGTACTGGTATGAATTGTTTTCCTGTGTTATATTGAACAACAATCATGTCTTGGTATATCACAGTCATTAATTTCCTGGTGTAAATTGTTTTCCTGTGTTATATTGAACAACAATCATGTCTTGGTATATAACAGTCATTTGTGTACTGGTATAAATTGTTTTCCTGTATTATATTAAACAACAATCATGTCTTAATATATCACAGTCATTGGTGTACTGGTATAAATTGTATTCCTGTGTTATATTGGACAACAATGATGTCTTGGTATATTACAGTCATTCGTGCACTTGTATAAATTGTTTTCTTTGCTATATTGGAACAACAATCATGTCTTGGTATATAAGAGTCATTTGTGTACTGGTATAAAATGTTTTCCTGTGTTATATTGAATAGCAATCGTGTCTTTGTAAATTACAGTCATTCGTGTACTGGTATGATTTTTTTTGTGCAATTTTGTACAAAAATCATGTCTTGGTATATTACAATCATTTGTGACTGGTAAAAGTTGTTTTCCTTGAGTTATATTGAACAACATGTATGCCTTGGTATAGTACAGTCATTTGTGTACTGGTAAAAATATTTTTTGTGGTATATTGAACAACAAACATGTCTTGGTTTATTAGAATTATTTGTGTACTGTTATAAAATGTTTTCCGGTTTTATATTAAACAACAATCATGTCTTGGTATATTGCAGTTATTAATGTACTGGTATGAATTATTTTCCTGTGTTATATTGAACAACAATTATGTCTTGGTATATTACAGTCATTCTTGCACTTGTATAATTGTTTTCTGTACTATATTGAACAACAATTATGTCTTGGTATAGTACAGTCATTTGTGTACTTCTATAAACTGCTTTCCGGTTTTATACTACAATCATTTGTGTGCTGGTATAAATTGTTTTCCTGTGATATATTGAACAGAAATCATGTCTTGGTATATAACAGTCACCTATCTACTGGTATAAATTGTTTTCCTATGCTATATTGAAAAACAATCATGTCTTGGTATATTACAATCATTAGTGTCCTGGTGTAAATTGTTTTCCTTGAGTTATATAGAACAACAATTATGTCTTGGTATATTATAGTCATTAGTGTACTGGAATCAAATGTTTTCCTGTGTTATATTGAATAGCAATCGTTTATGTGGAAATTACAGTCATTCGTGTACAGGTATAAATTGTGTTCTGTTCTAAATTTTTGTAAATTTTATCGAAACTAAGGAGTATCTCCCTCATGCAAAGCTCTGTCCTTAGCTAATTTTGGCTTAACATTTAGATCATATTGGTTATTTGTTCTCTATCAGTTTTTGAACATTTTTGATATAATGGTCTTCCAAAAGTTTAGATTTTATCTGCACTGAAGAGACATAAGTTGTCGAAATGCGCATATGCAGAAAAGAAATTCACAGTGTAACTACGGTATTTAGTCATTCTTTATTGAACAGCAATAATGTCTTGGTATATTACAGTCATTTATGTACTGGTGTAAATTGTTTTTCGGTTATATATTAAACAACAATCATGTCTTGGTATATTACAGTCATTAGTGTACTAGTATAAAATGTTTTCCTGTGTTATATTGAATAGCAGTTGTATCTTTGTAAATTACAGTTATTTGTGTACTTGTATAAATTGTTTTCTGTGCTATATTGTACAACAATTATGTCTTTGTATATTATAATCATTTGTGTACTGGTAAAAGTTGTTTTCGTACCTTATATTGAACAACATGTATGTCTTGGTATAATACAGTCATTCGTGTACTGGTATAAATGTTTTCTGTGCTCTATTGAACAACAACCATATCTTGGTATATAAGGGTAATTTTTGTACTGGTATATAATGTTTTCCGTTTTATATTGAACAACAAGCATGTCCTGGTATATTACAGTCATTAGTGTACTGGTATGAATTGTTTTCCTGTGTTATATGGAACAACAATCACGTCTTGGTATATTACAGTCATTAATTTCCTGATTAAAATTTTTTTCCTGTGTTATATTAAATATCAATCATGTCTTGGTATATTACAGTAATTTCTGTACTGGTATAAATTGTTTTCCTGTATTTTATTAAACAACAATCACGTCTTGATATACTACAGTCATTGGTGTACTGGTATAAATTGTTTTCCTGTGTTATATTGAACAACAATTATGTCTTTGTATATTACAGTCATTCGTGTACTGGTATAAATTGTTTTCTGTGCTATATTGAACAACTACCATGTCTTGGTATATTAGAGTCATTTGTGTACTGATATAAATTGTTTTCCGGTTTTATATTGAACAATAATCATGTTTTGGTATATAAGAGTAATTAATTTCCTGGTGTCAATTGTTTTCTTGTGTTATATGGAACAACAATCATATCTTGGTATATTACAGTCATTTGTGTACTGGTATAAATTGTTTCTGTTTTTATGTTACAGGCATATGTGTGCTGGTATAAATTGTTTTCCTGTGTTATGTTGAACAAAAATCATGTCTTGGTATATTAGAGTCATCAGTTTTCTGGTGTAAATAGTTTTCCTGTGTTATATTGAACAGAAATCATGTCTTGGTATATAACAGTCATCTATGTACTGGTATAAATTGTTTTCTTATGCTATATTGAAGAACAATCATGTCTTGGTATATTACAATTATTAGTGTCCTGGTGTAAATTATTTTCCTTGAGCTATATTGAACAGCAATTATGCCTTGGTATATTACAGTCATAAGTGTACTCTTATAAATTGTTTCCATGTGTTATATTGAACAACAATCGTGTGTTGGTATATAACAATAATTCCTGTACTGGTATAAATTGTTTTTCTGTGTTACATTGAACAACAATTATGTCTTGGTATATAACAGTCATTCATGTACTGGTATAAGTTATAACAAGAATCATGTCTTGGTATATTACAGTCATTAGTGTCTTGGTATATTTTTTTCCTTGAGTAATATTGAGAATTAATTATATCTTTCTTTATTATAATTATTCGACTACTAGTATAAATTGTTTTCCTCGAGTTATATTGAACAACAATTTTGTCTTGGTATATTACAGTCATTAGTGTCCTGGTATAAATTGTTTTCCTTCAGTAATATTTAACAACAATTATGTCTTGGTATATTACAGTAATTCATGTACGGATATAAATTGTTTTCTTTGTGTTATATTGAATAGCAATCATGTCTTGGTATATTACAGTCATGTTTGTATTAGAGTTATATTGAACAAAACGTATGCCTTGGTATATTGCTGTCATTTTGTACGTCAGACGTGTACTGGTATACATTGTTTTATGTGCTATATTGAACAACAATCATGTCTTGGTATATCACAGTCATTAGTGTACTGATATAAATTGTTTCCTGTGTTACATTGTGGAACAGTTATGTTTTCGTATAACACAGTCATCAGATTTCTGGTATACATTGTTTTCCTGTGTTATCTTGAACAACAATTATGTTTTGGTATAACACAGTCATTAGTGTACTTTTATAAATTGTTTTCTTGTGTTATATTGAACAACAATCATGTCTGGGTATATAACAGTCACTACTGTAATGGCATAAATTGTTTTTTCTGTGGTATACTGAACAACAATTATGTCTTGGTAGATAAGGGTTATTCGTGTATTTGTATAATTTGTCTTACATGTGTTATATTGAACAACAATCTTGTCTTGGTATATTGCAATCATTAGTGTCCTGGAACAAATTGTTTTCCTTCAGTAATATTTAACAACAATCATGCCTTGGTATATTACAGACATTCGTGTACTGGTATTAATTGTTTCCCTGTGTTATATTGAATAGCAATCATGTCTTGGTATACTACAGTAATTCGTGTACTGGTAAAACTTGTTTTCTTTGCTATATTGTACAACAATCATTCCTTGGTATATTACAGTCATTTCAGTACTGGTATAAATTGTTTTCCGGTGCTTTATTGAACAAAAATCATGTCTTCGTATATAACAGTGATTCGTGTACTAGTATAGATTGTTTTCATGTGTAACATTAAACAAGAATCATGTCTTCGTATTACAGCCATTCGTGCACTTGTATAAATTGTTTTCTGTGCCATTTTGTACAGCAATCATGTCTTGGTATATTAAAGTTATTTGTGTCCTGGTAAAAATAGTTTTCTGTGTTATACTGAACAACAATCATTTCTAAGTATATAACAGTAATTTGTGTATCGGTAGAAATTGTTTTCATTGAGTTATCTTGAATAACAAGTGTGTCTCGATATATTGGAGTCATTTGTGTACTGGTATAAATTGCTTTCCTGTGTTATATCGAACAACAATCATGTCTTGGTATATTACAGTCATTTTTGTACTGGTATATATTGTTTTCCTTGAGTTATATTGAACAACAGTCATGTCTTGGTATATTACAGTCATTTGTGTACCGGTAGAAATTATTTTATTGAGTTATATTGAATGACCAGTAAGTCTTGATATATTGCAGTCATTTATGTACATGTGTACATTGTTTTCCTGTGTTATATTGAACAACAATCATGTCTTGATATATTGCAGTCAATAGTGTACTGGTATAAATTGTTTTCCTGTGTTTGTTGAACAACAATCATGTCTTGGTATAATACAGTCATTCGTGTACTGGCGTAAATTATTTTCTGTGCTAATTGGTACAACAATCATGTCTTGGTATATTACAGTCATTTGAACAAAGGTATAAATTGTTTCCGGTGTAATATTGAACAACAATCACGTCTTGGTATATTACAGTCATAAGTGTACTGGTATAAATTGTTTTCCTGTGTTATATTGAACAAAAACCATGTCTTGGTATATTACAGTCATTCGTGTACCGGAATAAATTGAATTCCTGTGCTATATTGTACAACAATCATGTCTTGGTATATTACAGTCATTTTTGTATCGGTACAAATTGTTTCCATTGAGTTATCTTGAATAACAAGTATGTCTTGATATATTGCAGTCATTTTTGTACTGGTATAAATTGTTTTCCTGTGTTATATTGAACAATAATCATGTCTTGGTATATAACAACCATTTGTGTACCGGTATAAATTGTTTTCCTTGAGTGATATTGAACAAAAATCACATCTTGGTATATTGCATTAATAAGTGTACTGGTATACATTGTTTTCTTGTGTTATATTGAACAACAGTCATGTATTGGTATATTACAGTCATTCGTGTACTGGTATGAATTGTTTTCCTGTGTTATGTTAAACAAAAATCATGTCTTGGTATATTACAGTCATTTATCCACTGGTATAATTTTTTTTCCTGTGCTATATTGAACAACAATCATATCTTGGTATATCACAGTCATTAGTGTACTGATGGGAATTGTTTTCCTGTTTTATATTGAGGAACAGTTATGTTTCGGTATGACAAAGTCATTAGTTTCCTGGTATACTTTGTTTTCCTGTGTTATATTGAACAACAATCATGTATTGGTATATTACAGTCATTCTTGTACGGGTATAAATTGTTTTCCTCTGTTATATTGAATAACAATCATGCCTTGGTATAAGAAAGTAATTTGTGTACTGGTATAAATTGTTTTCTGTGCTATATTGTACAACAATCATGCATTGGTAAATTGCAGTCAGTTGTGTACTGGTATAAATTGTTTCCCGGTGTAATATTCAAAAACAGTCATGTCTTGGTATATTAGAGTCATTCGTGTACTTGAATCAATAGCTTTCTGTGTTTAATTGAACAACAATCAAGTCTTAGTATATTACAGCCATTTGTGTACAGGTAGAAATTGTTTTCCTTGGGTTATATTAAACAAGAGGTATGTCTTGATATATTGCAGTCATTTTTGTACTGGTATAAATTGTTTCCTGTGTTACATTGAGGAACAGTTATGTTTTCGTATAACACAGTCATCAGATTTCTGGCATGCATTGTTTTCCTGTGTTATCTTGAACAACAATTATGTTTTGGTATAACACAGTCATTAGTGTACTTTTATAAATTGTTTTCTTGTGTTATATTGAACAACAATCATGTCTGGGTATATAACAGTCACTACTGTAATGGTATAAATTGTTTTTTTCTGTGGTATACTGAACAACAATTATGTCTTGGTAGATAAGGGTCATTCGTGTATTTGTATAATTTGTCTTACATGTGTTATATTGAACAACAATCTTGTTTTGGTATATTGCAGTCATTAGTGTCCTGGAATAAATTGTTTTCCTTCAGTAATATCTAACAACAATCATGTCTTGGTATATTACAGGCATTGGTGTACTGGTATTAATTGTTTCCCTGTGTTATATTGAATAGCAATCATGTCTTGGTATATTACAGTAATTCGTGTACTGGTAAAAACTTGTTTTCTTTGCTTTATTGTACAACAATCATTCCTTGCTATATTACAGTCATTTCTGTACTGGTATAAATTGTTTTCCGGTGCTATATTGAACAAAAATCATGTATTCGTATATAACAGTGATTCGTGTACTAGTATAGATTGTTTTCATGTGTTACATTAAACAAGAATTATGTCTTCGTATATTACAGCCAATCGTGTACTGGTATAAATTGTTTTCTGTGCCATTTTGTACAACAATCATGTCTTGGTACATTACAGTCATTTGTGTCCTAGTTTTCCGTGTTATCTTGAACAACAATCATTTCTAGGTATATAACAGTCATTTGTGTATCGGTAGAAATTGTTTTCATTGAGTTATCTTGAATAACAAGTGTGTCTCGATATATTGGAGTCATTTGTGTACTGGTATAAATTAGTTTCCTGTGTTATATTGAACAACAATCATGTCTTGGTATATTACAGTCATTTCTGTACAGGTATAAATTGTTTTCCTTGAGTTATATTGAACAACAGTCATGTCTTGGTATATTACAGTCATTTGTGTACCGGTAGAAATTGTTTTTATTGAGTTATATTGAATGACCAGTAAGTCTTGATATATTGCAGTCATTTATGTACATGTATACATTGTTTTCCTGTGTTATATTGAACAACAATCATGTCTTGGTTTATTAGAATTATTTGTGTACTGTTATAAAATGTTTTCCGGTTTTATATTAAACAACAATCGTGTCTTGGTATATTGCAGTTATTAGTGTACTGGTATGAATTGTTTTCCTGTGTTATATTGAACAACAATTATGTCTTGGTATATTACTGTCAGTCTTGCACTTGTATAATTGTTTTCTGTGCTATATTGAACAACAATTATGTCTTGGTATAGTACAGTCATTTGTGTACTTCTATAAATTGATTTCCGGTTTTATACTACAATCATTTGTGTGCTGGTATAAATTGTTTTCCTGTGTTATATTGAACAGAAGTCATGTCTTGGTATATAACAGTCACCTATTTACTGGTATAAATTGTTTTCCTATGCTATATTGAAAAACAATCATGTCTTGGTATATTACAATCATTAGTGTCCTGGTGTAAATTGTTTTCCTTGAGTTATATAGAACAACAATTATGTCTTGGTATATTATAGTCATTAGTGTACTGGAATCAAATGTTTTCCTATGTTATATTGAATAGCAATCGTTTATGTGGAAATTACAGATATTCGTGTACAGGTATAAATTATTTTCTGTTCTTTATTGAACAGCAATAATGTCTTGGTATATTACAGTCAATTATGTACTGGTATAAATTGTTTTTCGGTTATGTATTGAACAACGATCATGTCTTTCTCTATTACAGTCATTAGTGTACTAGTATAAAATGTTTTCCTGTGTTATATTGAATAGCAGTTGTATCTTTGTAAAATACAGTTATTTGTGTCCTGGTATAAATTGTTTTCTGTGCTATATTGTACAACAATTATGTCTTGGTATATTATAATCATTTGTGTACTGGTAAAAGTTGTTTTCTTGACTTATATTGAACAACATGTATGTCTTGGTATAATACAGTCATTCGTGTACTGGTATAAATGTTTTTCTGTGCTCTATTGAACAACAACCATGTCTTGGTATATAAGGGTACTTTTTGTACTGGTATAAAATGTTTTCCGTTTTATATTGAACAACAAACATGTCCTGGTATATTACAGTCATTAGTGTACTGGTATGAATTGTTTTCCTGTGTTCTATTGAACAACAATCATGTCTTGGTATATTACAGTCATTAATTTCCTGATTAAAATTGTTTTCCTGTGTTATATTAAATATCAATCATGTCTTGGTATATTACAGTCATTTCTGTACTGGTATAAATTGTTTTCCTGTATTATATTAAACAACAATCACGTCTTGATATACTACAGTCATTGGTGTACTGGTATAAATTGTTTTCTTGTGTTATATTGAACAACAATTATGTCTTTGTATATTACAGTCATTCGTGTACTAGTATAAATTGTTTTCTGTGCTATATTGAACAACTACCATGTCTTGGTATATTAGAGTCATTTGTGTACTGATACAAATTGTTTTCCGGTTTTATATTGAACAATAATCATGTTTTGGTGTATAAGAGTAATTAATTTCCTGGTGTCAATTGTTTTCTTGTGTTATATGGAACAACAATCATATCGTGGTATATTGCAGTCATTTGTGTACTGGTATAAATTGTTTTCTGTTTTTATGTTACAGGCATATGTGTGCTGGTATAAATTATTTTCCTATGTTATGTTGAACAAAAATCATGTCTTGGTATATTAGAGTCATCAGTTTCCTGGTGTAAATAGTTTTCCTGTGTTATATTGAACAGAAATCATGTCTTGGTATATAACAGTCATCTATGTACTGGTATAAATTGTTTTCCTATGCTATATTGAAGAACAATCATGTCTTGGTATATTACAATTATTAGTGTCCTGGTGTAAATTATTTTCCTTGAGCTATATTGAACAGCAATTATGTCTTGGTATATTACAGTCATAAGTGTACTCTTATAAATTGTTTCCATGTGTTATATTGAACAACAATCGTGTGTTGGTATATAACAGTCATTCCTCTACTGGTATAAATTGTTTTCCTGTGGTACATTGAACAACAATTATGTCTTGGTATATAACAGTCATTCATGTACTGGTATAAGTTATAACAAGAATCATGTCTTGGTATATTACAGTCATTAGTGTCTTGGTATATTTTTTTCCTTGAGTAATATTGAGAATTAATTATGTCTTTCTTTATTTTAATTATTCGACTACTAGTATAAATTGTTTTCCTCGAGTTATATTGAAGAACAATTTTGTCTTGGTATATTACAGTCATTAGTGTCCTGGTATAAATTGTTTTCCTTCAGTAATATTTAACAACAATTATGTCTTGGTATATTACAGTCATTCATGTACTGGAATGAATTGTTTTCTTTGTGTTATATTGAATAGCAATCATGTCTTTGTACATTACAGTCATTCGTGTACTGGTATAAATTGTTTCTATACTATAGTGTACAACATTCATGGTTTGGTATATTACAGTCATTTCTGTACTGGTATAAATTGTTTTCCGGTGTTATATTGAACAACAATCATGTCTAGATACATTACAGTCAATCGTATACTGGTATTAGTTGTTTTCTGTGCTATAATGTACAACAATCGTGTCTTGATATATTACAGTCATTTGTGAACTGGTATAAATTGGTTTCCGGTGTTATATTGTACAACAATCATGTCTTGGTATATTACAGTCATTTTTGTACTGGTAAAACATGTTTTCCTTGAGTTATATTGAACAAAACGTATGCCTTGATATATTGCTGTCATTTTGTACTGGTATCAATTGTTTTCCTGTGTTGTATTGAATAACATTCATGTCTTGAACTATTACAGTCAGACGTGTACTGGTATACATTGTTTTATATGCTATATTGAACAACAATCATGTCTTGGTATATCACAGTCATTAGTGTACTGATATAAACTGTTTCCTGTGTTATCTTGAACAACAATTATGTTTTGGTATAACACAGTCATTAGTGTACTTTTATGAATTGTTTTCTTGTGTTATATTGAACAACAATCATGTCTGGGTATATAACAGTCACTACTGTAATGGTATAAATTGTTGTTTTTCTGTGGTATACTGAACTACAATTATGTCTTGGTAGATAAGGGTCATTCGTGTATTTGTATAATTTGTCTTACATGTGTTATATTGAACAACAATCTTGTCTTGGTATATTGGAATCATTAGTGTCCTGGTACAAATTGTTTTCCTTCAGTAATATTTAACAACAATCATGTCTTGGTATATTACAGGCATTCGTGTACTGGTATTAATTTTCCCTGTGTTATATTGAATAGCAATCATGTCTTGGTATATTACAATAATTCGTGTACTGGTAAAACTTGTTTTCTTTGCTATATTGTACAACAATCATTNCTTGGTATATTACAGTCATTTCTGTACTGGTATAAATTGTTTTCTGTGCTATATTGTACAACAATCATGCATTGGTAAATTGCAGTCAGTTGTGTACTGGTATAAATTGTTTCCCGGTGTAATATTCAAAAACAGTCATGTCTTGGTATATTAGAGTCATTCGTGTACTGGTAAAACTTGTTTTCTTTGCTATATTGTACAACAATCATTCCTTGGTATATTACAGTCATTTCTGTACTGGTATAAATTGTTTTCAGGTGCTATATTGAACAAAAATCATGTCTTCGTATAAAACAGTGATTCGTGTATAGATTGTTTTCATGTGTTACATTAAACAAGAATCATGTCTTCGCGTATATTAAAGCCATTCGTGTACTGGTATAAATTGTTTTCTGTGCCATTTTGTACAGCAATCAGGTCTTGGTATATTACAGTCATTTGTGTCCTGGTAAAAATAGTTTCTGTGTTATATTGAACAACAATCATTTCTAGGTATATTACAGTCATTTGTGTATCGGTAGAAATTGTTTTCATTGAGTTATCTTGAATAACAAGTGTGTCTCGATATATTGGAGTCATTTGTGTACTGGTATAAATTGGTTTCCTGTGTTATATTGAACAACAATCATGTCTTGGTATATTACTGTCATTTTTGTACTGGTATAAATTGTTTTCCTTGAGTTATATTGAACAGCAGTCATGTCTTGGTATATTACAGTCATTTGTGTACGGGTAGAAATTGTTTTTATTGAGTTATATTGAATGACCAGTAAGTCTTGATATATTGCAGTCATTTATGTACACGGATACATTGTTTTCCTGTATTATATTGAACAACAATCATGTCTTGATATATTGCAGTCAATAGTGTACTGGTATAATTTTTTTTCCTGTGTTTGTTGAACAACAATCATGTCTTGGTATAATACAGTCATTCGTGTACTGGCGTAAATTATTTTCTGTGCTAATTTGTACAACAATCATGTCTTGGTATATTACAGTCATTTGAGTAAAGGTATAAATTGTTTTCCGGTGTAATATTGAACAACAATCACGTCTTGGTATATTACATTCATTTGTGTCCTGGTATAAATAGTTATCTGTGTTATATTGAACAACAATCATGTCTTGGTATATTACAGGCATTCGTGTACTGGTATTAATTGTTTCCCTGTGTTATATTGAATAGCAATCATGTCTTGGTATATTACAGTAATTCGTGTACTGGTAAAAAACTTGTTTTCTTTGCTATATTGTACAACAATCATTCCTTGGTATATTACAGTCATTTCTGTACTGGTATAAATTGTTTTCCGGTGCTATATTGAACAAAAATCATGTCTTCGTATATAACAGTGATTCGTGTACTAGTATAGATTGTTTTCATGTGTTACATTAAACAAGAATCATGTCTTCATTTATTACAGCCATTCGTGTACTGGTATAAATTGTTTTCTGTGCCATTTTGTACAACAATCATGTCTTGGTATATTACAGTCATTTGTGTCCTGGTACAGTACCAGGAATACTCAACCTGGCAATTTGACTGCAAAAGGATCACTAAGGGATCACAAAAGGATCACAGAAAAAAGTTATGATCATTGATTGCAATCCAGGAATGCGTTAAATGACCTTATGATCACAAGGTTTGCGATCATTGATCGCCGGTGTTGTGATCATTGATTGCAAGGATTGTCATCGTTGATCGCAAGGATTGTTATCAATGATCGCAGGAGATACAATTTAAGGATCACATTCATTGCGGTCAAGGGTCACAGCCGTTGCGATCGAGGATCACAAACCTTGCGATCAAGGATCACAATCCTTGCGATCAAGGACCACAAAGATTGCAAGAGTTGTACTATCAATGACTGTTTATAAGAAAAAGAAATTTTTATTAACAAAATGAAAAATGTAATACCGTCTCAACTTATATTCATTATATATGAAAACTAACCGTTTATTTTACGTGTATTATTCATTTCAGTAAAACGTTTTGATGAACAAAAATCGAGAATTGTTTTTTATCGTTGCTTTTATTAATTCATTATTTTTTTCATTTTTGTTTACTTTTTCATAATATTTATTTACTAATTTATTTATTTATTATTGTTATTTTTTTACCATTTTTATTTCTAGATATTAAGCCTTTTACATCTTAATGTTATTTTCCGATTAAAAAATTCTTTGTATATACTGTACATGTATATATTATGTACTTTACAGTGCCGGGTTATTGATTTTTTTTAAGATAAGTTTATCTATCATTTATATGCCATTTACTCCTGTTTTGCGAGAAGTTTATTTGCCAGTGTACAATGATTACCTGCAGAAGGTGAATGTATATTGTAACCCCGGGATTGTACATTCTGTCTGTGTATATTTCACTGTTGTCTCAATATACACACGTGTCCGACTCTCTCTAGCGCAGAGCTGTCGGCTTACTCACATTACACAAAAAGGTCTTGCACAATAAAAGACTGGTAACAGCTTTGGGGGATCAAATGAGCATTAGAAGTAAATTTAAAAGAATTCCCAACATGACATTTTTATCCGGGTACATTTATAAAATCAAATTAATATTTCATCTCTAGTAACTATACGGAATAAAGAGGATATGAAAAAAAACTATGCAAGGAACAAACAAACACATTTTATCTTACTTTCTTGGATCTTCTATACTGTCTGTTGAAGTTAAAACTTAATATACATGTAACTAGTCCCCGATTGAATTTGTGTATTCGGATTAATAAATTGACTTTTTGACCCAATTTCTGTAAAAATCATGTTACTTGACAACGTGTCGGTCTTATCAGAAGCAGAGACACATAAAATTTTATATGTCTCTGTCAGAAGTAACGGGAACTTGTGTGGGCTATTCCAAGTGCTTGGTGATACACTAACATAGGGTATTTTGATTCCAGCTTAAATATTCAACGGTCGTTCATGTATTCCGGCAAGAATGTTTGTAGCGAAATAAAAACACTGTTACATTTGCCATATATAAGTTTGAAAATGGATGGTTAAGAAATGCTCTGTATAAGAGAAAATGATATACCACTACATATCTTGTAATATCCATGGATGTGGGCTATTAAGCTTATAGTCGAGACACGAGCGCAAAGGTTTTATCACAAAAGCTGATATTTATTTGAAACTGCAGTTGTGTTAAGAAACAGGCATTTATTTTCTGTGGAATACATATATACAGCATATATGAATAAATTTTATATTGCGCTTGTTTAATACATAGTAGTTTTGTTTTACTTTTCAAAAAACACCCTTTTAGACTATTATACAAACAAAACACTGTTTTCGTGATAATAATACCTTTTGCATTCTCAAAGGTGTAAATATCTTAAAATCACGTGCGTGTGGTAGATTAATTTACGGTTATCTGTAATACATTCACAGGCGTGTGCCACACCTTGCAAAGGTGAAGTAAAGTTTTGGTGGCAATAAACAACCCACAATAAACATCGGTTACCAGGTGACCAAGGATTTATGGATGTACTGTACAAAATTTCAGTGATGAAAAAAACTGCCGTTGTTTTCTAAAACGGTCACATCTAATCTTTCAACAGGGCTTCTCTAGATAAGAGTTCTCGTGTGTTTGAATGCAGATATGTACTGTATGGTTGTTATATTTCGCGGGGTATTAATTTTCGCGCTATTCGCGTTTAAAACGATAAGCGCGAAAATTCACACCCGCGAATATTTCACTGTGTGCTTGAATATCAATGAATATAATTACTTTAACTAAAAATCCGCGAATATAAAACCCCGCGAATAAACCCTACTCTGAAAACCGCGAAAATTTAGTACCGCGAATATAAAGCCCTCTACAGGATACCACATACTAGTTAAATGAGCTTGCAGGACTTGATCACGAGTCTCTAATATGGGACTTTCGAGATGAGAGTTTTCCAGGAAAGATTTTTAAAAAGTAAGCAAGAGATCTTCATGTTCCAGAAGCTATCAATGTATATTGTATGCGCATATTTATCATTGATTATGAGTGATCGATTGTTCAAAAGTTTTAGCGCTGTATGTAAACTTTTTTAATGCCAATTAAAATCTACGTGACGCATATTTCGGAACTCTCCGAATTAATTTACATTTTGTTTGTATTATTATTGTCATTATTTTATCCAATGGGTCATTGATCCAGCTCTGTCCCACTTTTCTGGTATACTGGAAATACAAATTTACAAAAGGTTAAATAAATAATAACCCTATTTCTGCTCGATTTTGCTTACCAGGTAAGAACAATAACAATAATTACTCAACAAATGCTATGTCACAGTTGAATAGATGATCAAAGTATGCATTTACCATGATTTCAGTCGTAAATCATGTCCAGTGCTGTTGAAAATATTTACATGCTTATTGTCAGATCATAGAGAAATCTATACATCATTCATGTATACTTTGGTTCAATTTGCTTGGAGATTATCTTCATACTTTCTATGCTTAAAATTGCTTCAGTACTATCAATACGTTCTATGCATCAAATTGCGTCAATACTATCAAAGGTGCTGATCACAATATTTTTGACATAGAGTCTTATGCTTGGCGTTGACGGAAAGACTTCAGTGTAGGGTTTGATCCAGTTTGCATCTTAATAGTTTCAGAGGTTATGACCAAACTATGTTTTATCTAGAATACACTAGAATAATCGAGTCCGGACTGCTTTTACATTTGCTTGATTGATTGATTGATTAGTTTAACGTCCAGTGAGCAATATTTCAACTATATCAGGACGAGAACAAGTTAATCAAATAAAAAAAATTGTAAGTAAAAGAAGACAGAAATAAAGGTGGAAGGGACAGACGGGCAACGAGTTTTGATAGCCACTGGAAAAGGGGAGTATGGGTAGGGGTAGGAAATTTAGCCTTCTATACGAGACCAAGTGACTCTGCTTTTTTTAGAAAAATATAGAAGGGGTCTTTATACTTCATGGATTATGGCGTCTCTCCACACAGTTCGGCTATTATGGTTCGCTTTCCGTATTATGCCCTGACTTTCCCGCATAGACAGGGTATTTCCCTATCCACCAGCTGGCCATGGGGACGCACTCGGCAGCTCTGTAGCCTGAGCCCGTGAAAACCGATTCAGGTGCCGGGCTTATACATTTAATCTCCGAAAATTGAAAAAAAAATGTCAAGTAAAATGAGGGGGCGAACAGGGTGTGTCTCTCCTTTCTCTCGCCCCTCTCCTTTCTTCTACACATTTTCTCAGCGTATCCCTTTCATTTTCTTTTCTCCCTTCCCACTTCTTTTTCCCGTCTTCTCTTATTTAATTATTTGTTACCACTGGGTCGAAGCCTCTGCTGGTGGACTGTTAGTCCCCGAGGGTATTCACCAGCCCAGTAGTCAGTACTTCGGTGCTGACCAGAAAGCCGATTCTATTTTGAACCTTGCAATAACTAAATTTTTGTAATTTTTTTTGAAAACTAAGGAGTATCTCCCTCACGCAAAGCTCTGTCCTTAGCTGTTTTTTCAGTTTTTTTTGCTGACATTTAGATCATATTGTTTATTTGTTCTCTATCAGTTTTTAAACATCTTACAGTTAATGGTCTTCCAAACGTTTAGATTTTATCTGCAATGAAGAGACATAAGTTGTCGAAATGCGCATATGCAGAAATTAAATGCACAGTAACTTCGGTATTTAGTTAACTCTTCCTTCTCCTGGACCTTTCCCCTTTCTCCCGTCCCCTTTCTCCCAGTCTCCCTTAATCCTGTCCGCCTCCTCTTAAATGGATAAAAAAGACAAAATAATATACAGTGACTGCATGGCATTTTTTCTAGCTTGCTCATTATTAGAAAGGGAACATTAACCCCCGCGTAAAAGGGGTTCGTCATTATTCTTTATGCCAGAATCAAAGTGGTGTCACTTGCAGCAATCAATCGCTATATCATTTAGAAGTATTAATTAACAAAACTTTTATACTGAAAAGTGGATGACGTTCTCCTTTTTCAAAATATTCTTAAAATAACCTAAGGTGCGTATTCCGATCTATTCCATGATTGGTCTACTCAAGAGGACAGGATTGTGTGTAATGTAATATCTTATGAACCTGTTGAAATCTTTAGTCGAAAACATCTGAACAGATTCAAAGATGTATGCAAATGCATTATTTGTCTCTGACAGAACTACCGAACTTAAAACGGAATATATACATATATTATGCAGTCTCATAAAAACCATAGGCTGTCAATAAACTGGCGATACTACGGCATGAATTACGTATATTCCATTCAGTGATCACTTACACCGAACGGAAATATCATAGAAAGTTTTAGAGGTAATCTTCCTTCATCATGCACACAATGCAACTCCATAGAGGTCTGTGGCTTAATCTGTGAGTGCTTTTTCTTCACGTACCTTATCAGACATGTTAATTGACCTGGGCAATCGAGTCACAAATACATTGTAATCAATACTTAAGTTTCAGGCAGAATTTAGGCAAAACTTTACAAAATTACAAATAGGCTGTTACTCTTGGGGATTACTCTTGAAATATTGTACTGCAACATGATCGTGATGAAGACGAAGCAAACCGAAAAATTATACTATGAACCCCTACAAACAGGAGTGTCATAAGGTTTTCTGGAAGGGTAAGCATATTCTTCTTCACACGCGACACACAAAAATTGAACTGTTCCCTGTGGTGTTAAATTCGGTTTGCGTCAATTCTTTCATAAGTTAATCCTACTAATTTAAGATCTCATTATCGATAGGCTTGTACCCGTTTTGAAGCTGTGTTAATGCTCTCTTAAAGATTATTGATCATTATTAGTAATATCGGAAGATATTAAAATGTTCAATTTTACAATTAAATATCCATAAGTACAAAGTTTTTGTTCGATTTTCCGACAAACCAGTTGCGTATTCATATGATGATATCGAACTCGATATAAAGCATGATCAATGTAGTTTTCTGTCAAAAAAGTATCTTGAAATTAGTCATATTCAAGTAATACAAAAATTTCAATACTTGTGTTGGAAATGTTCGTTTTAAATGATAAAAAATAGAATGAATATTGTTTCTTTTTTGTTTTTTTTTTTTTTGTTTTTGTTTTTGTTTTTGTTTTTTTTTTTTCTTGTTTGTTTGATTTTTTTTTTTACGTCAAACCATTTTGCATGAATGATGCTAATTAACAACAATGTGTCACAAAGCTTGACACGTTTATTTGATTAGGATGTGAATTGGTATCCATAAAACTACGTTTGTGATATTTTTGATAGGTATAATCATGGAGGTATAAATATAGAAGGAGCTACAACAACACGACTTCAATCGTTCCATCTGCGATGCCGCCTGTATTATGATAGCTCGCTTATTTATCATGTTAATTGGAAATCCGCATGTAGTCGGTTCAAAAATCATAATTTTCGGTAGTTATCGTATTTGCGGAAACTGTCGAGTTGATTTTAAATGGCCATAAATGAAAATGCATTAAGTCAAATAAAAATAGAAAAGTTATTATTTTTGTAAGAATAAGAGTACACACGAGAGAGACGTTGACACACGTTTAACAAAATCATGATCGCTAAATATAAAAACTGGGACTAATATATTTATTATAATTTAGTTATATTATCCCCAAATAATAAAATATTCTTAATATTTTATAATCGTGCAAATCAGATATCTGGAAACTGAAACAATTACATTATAAAAATATACGGTCTCCTACTGAAATATAAATCGCTTGGTTGAAAAGATAATGTAGCATAGCTGTCGTCTTTTGCAAAGAAAATGAGTGCAATGTGACTAATTGCGGTCACGAACTAAAAACTTCTGACAATACAATTTAAGTACCGCCAAACCTGATGCTAGAATTTCTGCCATTTTTCCTAAAAATTCCACTGAATGTTCTAATAATGGAAATCGTATTTATACTCTTCTTGGCTTTGTTTTTTTAAATGGGACAAAACATTGGTGTGAAAATTTAAAGCTGGGACTATTTAATTCCAGTATATCTCAATTTATAGAGATGAGTAAACCAAAAAAATAAAATAATTTGTTTTAATCAAACAATGCCTGTTCTACTAACATCATTTCCAAAAAGAATAGTATAATAGTATAAAATCTCCAGTGAAATCTGGGGTCGAATATGATCAAAGGTGAAATCTATAAGCTGAAATATGGTAAATTCAAATAAATGAAGCTTGAATACGTTTTGTATATAATAAATCGGTTATTGCTAGAAATAGTGGAAATTTAACGGCAAGACATGCACATGTCTCACAATCGCCATCTCGATAAAATTGTCAAATTTCAAACACAAATTTCGTCTTTCCGGCAATATCCGGCAAATATATCATAAGCATCGGGTGAATCTGCATTTCAAGTTCTTATATAGGATTTCTTTCATGATCCGCTCTTCATCGGAACATACAGAAGTTTTAGTTTGAACTGAACTGCATACATTATTAAAACGACCAACCGGTCATTTTTAAATGTTGTAATTCATGTAAATCTGGACCGATTTCGAAGATTTTTACACCATTTGATTTCTTACAACCAATGGGAAGTACCTGTAACAACAACGACACCTTTGAAATTTAGCGCCAGGTTGTCCGTTGTGTACTATACTTATCAGACAAGGTGATAAAACACGTGATTTACTTGATTACCAAGAATACCACCACATCGGCGGCATCGCAGATAGTCACCAAAGGGGTATCGTCAAATTGATGCTAATTAGATAAATCCCATATCTTTACTAAAGGGCTCTGCGGGTCATATATAAGTACTAATTTTTTGTTGTGGCTCCTTCTATGTTAATACCTCCATGGTATAATACATCCACATAACAAGATTTCGAACAACCAATCACGTTCTTATAAAAAAGTCGTACCTCTCGGACAAGGGTCTGTACACGTTATTGGAGAAATTTATTTATATATTTTGATTTACATGATTGATTAAATTTTGCTCCTATTATGCACTTGGCTGTAGATGAGTTGTTTAGAAATAACAAGGACTTACAGTATATTTATTTAAATATACGTTGTAAATGAATTATCATATATGGAACAGAAATTTGACTAATATATTCAGAGACGTATCTCTGATTTATCCGATTCTCAAACAATACATTGAAAGAACCGCTAATTTACAACATCAGAAATATTTTTTACCGGATAATTTGATTTTTATTCAATATATGTTCAAAGTTGAAAAATTGACAGTTGATTGACCACACCATATGTAATTCCGGCCACGGTTTTGATCTTTTGTTTTGATATCAAGAAAATTACATATGCCATATCATTTTATTTATTAATCAACTTTCTTTAAAAATCAATCAGAGAAATTCAAAAGGGTTATCCAAGGCTCATGCAATACACAATGAAAGTTGAAAATCTATTACATGTGTTTTGTAAGTGCCTAATTCCACCATACAAGATATATTTCAGGTCACGGTTTTGACCCTTTGCTTAAGTGAAAAACAATTGCAGTTTATGCGTTTTTATACATAAATAAATTATCTTTTGATATCAATAAAAAAAAAAATTGATCGGCTAATATAGTTTTATTCAATACACACTCAAAGTTATAAATTTCAAAGTTTTCAAACAACAATAGCAGTCTTTCCCGGCCAGTTTTTCTACCTCTAAGTAAAACAAAAAAAAATAATTTAAGCCATTTTATTTGTAAATAAATCAGTTTTGAAAATCACTAATAAAAATTTTGATTAAGTCCTAAAGATTTCGAAAATTAAAGTTTTAATTCCTAATTTCACATTTTTTCTTCCGGCAATCGTGATGTCTTTAAAATTATTTTCATTAAGTAATGTATCATCTTATAGATCTTCTATTAGCTTTTAAAATATTTGTGAATAATTTCTCTATATGTTAATGCATTCAAAAGATATGAAGGACAAGACTTTCCGGTTTTTCAAACTTCCTGTTAATACACATTAAATATGTTTGTAAATGGAACGAACCTATAACTATGTACTTGGCGATCAATGATCACAAGTTTGAGATCAAGGATGACAGCTTTGCGATCAAGGATCATATGAGTTTGCGATCAAGGATCACAATGATCGCACTGTTGTGATCAAGGATCGCACCACAAGTTGTGATCACTTATCATAACTTTTGGGATCAATGATTGCAAATTGTTTTGTGATCATTGATCGCATATACCCGTATGATCATTGATCGCAAGCAAGAACAGTCCTTGATTGCAATCATTGACTGCTACAGGATCACAAAATGATCACTTCGGGATCACAAAAACGGCAATCTTGAATTTTCCCTGTACTGTATAAATAGTTTTCTGTGTTATATTGAACAACAATCATTTCTAGGTATATTACAGTCATTTGTGTATCGGTAGAAATTGTTTTCATTGAGTTATCTTGAATAACAAGTGTGTCTCGATATATTGGAGTCATTTGTGTACTGGTATAAATTGGTTTCGTGTGTTACATTGAACAACAATCATGTCTTGGTATATTACAGTCATTTTTGTACTGGTATAAATTGTTTTCCTTGAGTTATATTGAACAACAGTCATGTCTTGGTATATTACAGTCATTTGTGTACCGGTAGAAATTTTTTTTATTAAGTTATATTGACTGACCAGTAAGTCTTGATATATTGCAGTCATTTATGAACATGTATACATTATTTTCCTGTGTTATATTGAACAACAATGATGTCTTGATATATTGCAGTCAATAGTGTACTGGTATAAATTGTTTTCCTGTGTTTTGTGAACAACATTCATGTCTTGGTATAATACAGTCATTCGTGTACTGGCGTAAATTATTTTCTGTGCTAATTTGTACAACAATCATGTCTTGGTATATTAGAGTCATTTGAGTAAAGGTATAAATTGTTTTCCGGTGTAATATTGAACAACAATCACGTCTTGGTATAATACAGTCATAAGTGTACTGGTATAAATTGTTTTCCTGTGTTATATTGAACAACAACCATGTCTTGGTATATTACAGTCATTCGTGTACCGGAATAAATTGATTTCCTGTGCTATATTGTACAACAATCATGCCGATTTCCTGTGCTATATTGTACAACAATCATGTCTTGGTATATTACAGTCATTTGTGTCCTGGTATAAATAGTTTTCTGTGTTATATTGAACAACAATCAAGTCTTGGTATATTACAGTCATTTTTGTATCGGTACATATTATTTCCATTGAGTTATCTTGATTAACAAGTATGTCTTGATATATTGCAGTCATTTGTGTACTGGTATAAATTGTTTTCCTGTGTAATATTGAACAGTAATCATGTCTTGGTATATTACAATCATTTGTGTACTGGTATAAATTGTTTTCCTTGAGTGATATTGAACAAAAATCACATCTTGGTATATTGCAGTCATAAGTGCACTGGTATAAATTGTTTTCGTGTGTTATATTGAACAACATTCATGTATTGGTATATTACAGTCATTCGTGTACTGGTATGAATTGTTTTCCTGTGTTATGTAAAACACCAATCATGTCTTGGTATATAACAGTCATTAGTGTACTGATAGGAATTGTTTTCCTGTTTTATATTGAGGAACAGTTATGTTTCTTTATAACATAGTCATTAATTTCCTGGAATACTTTGTTTTTCTTTGTTATATTGAACAACAATTATGTCTTGGTATAACACAGTCATTAGTGTACTGGTATTAATTGTTTTCCTGTTTTATATTGAACAACAATCATGTATTGGTATATTACAGTCATTCTTGTACGGGTATAAATTGTTTTCCTGTGTTATATTGAACAACAATCATGCCTTGGTATAAGACAGTCATTTGTGTACTGGTATAACTTGTTTTCTGTGCTATATTGTACAACAATCATGCGTTGGTAAATTGCAGTCAGTTGTGTACAAATTGTGTATAAATTATTTTCCGGTGTAATATTCAAAAACAGTCATGTCTTGATATATTAGAGTCATTCGTGTACTTGAATCAATAGCTTTCTATGTTTTATTGAACAACAATCAAGTCTTAGTATATTACAGCCATTTGTGTACCGGTAGAAATTGTTTTCCTTGGGTTATATTAAACTAGAGGTATGTCTTGATATATTGCAGTCATTTTTGTACTGGTATAAATTGTTTTCCGGTGTTATATTGAACAACAATCACGTGTTGGTATATCACAGTCATTTGTGTACCGGTATAAATTGTTTTCCTTGAGTTATGTTGAACAAGAGGTATGTCTTGATATATTGCAGTCATTTTTGTACTGGTATAAATTGTTTTCCTGTGTTATATTGAACAACAATCATCTTTTGGAATATTACAGTCATTCGTGTACTGGTATTAATTGTTTTCCTGTGTTATATTGAATAGCAATCATGTCTCGATATATTACAGTCATTCGTGTAGTGGTATAACTTATTTTCTGGCATTATATTGAACAAAAATCATTGGTATATTGGTATATTACAGTGATTCGTGTACTGGTATAAATTGTTTTCATGTGTTATATTGAACGACAATCATGTCTTGGTATATTACAGTCATTTGTGTACCGGAAGAAATTGTTTTCATTTAGTTATATTGAATACCAAGTAAGTTTTGATGTATTGCTGTCCTTTGTGTACTGGAATACATTGTTTTCCTGTGTTACATTGAACAACAATCATGTCTTGGTATAATACAGTCATTCGTGTACTGGTATAAATTATTCTCTGTGCTATATTGTACAACAATCATGTCTTGGTATACTTCAGTCATTTTTGTACTGGTATAAATTGTTTTCCGGTGTAATATTGAACAACAGTCATGTCTTGGTATATTACAGTCATTCGTGTACTGGTAAAAATTGTTTTCCTGTGTTATATTGAACAACAATTATGTGTTGGTATAACACAGTCATTGGTGTAGTGGTATAAATTCTTTTCCTGTGTTATATTGTTCAACAACCATGTCTTGGTATATTACATTCATTTGTGTACTAGTATAAATTGTTTTCCTGTGTAATATTGAACAACAATCACGTCCTGGTATATTACAGTCATAAGTGTACTGGTATAAATTGTTTTCCTGTGTTATATTGAACATAATTGATGCCTTGGTATATCACAGTCACTAGTGTACTGATATAAATTCTTTTCCTGTGTTATATTGAGGAACAGTTATGTTTTGGTATAATACAGCCATTAGTTTCCTGGTATACATTGTTTTCCTGTGTTATATTGAAAAACAATAATGTCTTGGTGTAACACAGTCATTAGTGTACTGGTATAAATTGTTTTTCTGTGTTATACTGAACAAGAATCATGTCTTGTTATATTACAGTTATTCGTGTACGGGTATAGATTGTTTTCCTGTGTTATATTGAACAACAATCATGCCTTGATATAGGGCAGTCCTTTGTGTACTGGTATAAATTGTTTTCTGTGCTATATTGTACAAATATCAAGCATTGGTATACTACAGTTATTTGTGTACTGGTAAAAAATGTTTTCCGATGTAATATTGAACAACAGTCATGTCTTGGGGTATTACAGTCATTCGTTTACTTGCATCAATAGCTCTCTGCGATATATTGAATAACAATCATGTCTTCGTATATTGGAGCCATTTGTGTACCGGTAGAAATTATTTTCCTTGAGTTATATTGAACAACACGTATGTCTTGATATATTGTCATTTGTGTACTGGAATAAAGTGCTTCCCTGTGTAATATTGAACAACAATCATGTCTTGGTATATTACAGTCATTTGTGTACAGGTATAAAACGTTTTTCGTTGTTATATTGAAAAAAATCACGTCTTCGTATATTACAGTCTTAAGTGTACTGGTATAAATTGTTTCGTGTGTTATCTTGAACAACAGTCATGTCTTAATATATTACAGTCATTTGTGTGCTGGTAAAATTGTTTTCCTGTGTTATATTGAACAACAATCAAGTCTTGTTATACTACAGTCATTTGTGCACTGGTATACATTAGCAGTTATAGGTTATGCATATCCCGTGGCCGCCGCTTTGCCGCACCCACGGGATATGCATAACCGGTATAGGGATATAGAATAACAAAAAGTTTTAGCACCCCACCAAAAAAAAATTGAGAGCCGGAAGTACACTGAATCCAAATTTCTGTTGCGTGTCTAACACAGTAAAAAAAAATTCCGGAAGTATATCGAACCTAAAATTTAGTCGTCTGTAATTCTTGACTATAGAAAGAACCTATAATTTTTTCTCCTTTTAAATCTTTTATTTTATAAGTAATAGGCCTTGTATTTAAAACTTTTTCAATTAAAAATATTTCTCTTCTCCAACGAGTTGTATAACCCTTTTCAAATTGACTTTTCTTTTTTGTTATTCTTACTCTATCTCCTACTTTAAATTTAGGTCTTTTAATCTTTTCTTCTTTTTCTGGATATAATTTTTTATAAACTCTTAATTCATTTTTGGATTTACTCGCTTCAACTGGTGTCATTTTAATTGAAGAATGCAACTTATTATTATAATTTTTAACCAGTTTATCTAATACATCATAATATTTAAATGTTCCAGAGGCAGTAAAATATCTATACATAGGTTGTTTCATTGTTCCTATCCATCTTTACACTACACTGCTTTTTTCTTCATTTTCAGTTGAATATAACTTTATGTTATTATCTTTTAACAATTCTTTTACCTGTCGATTAAAAAATTCTGATCCTTTGTCAGACCATACAAAGGAAGGTTTTCTTTCTTTAAATAATGTTTTAAATGCTTCACTTACCGTTACTCCTGTTTTATTTTTCAATGGAATTAACCAACCATATTTACTAAATACATCTGTAACTGCTAATAAGTATTTATAATGTTTATTTTGTTTTGGATATTTTTGCATATCTACTAAATCAACTGCCCAGGTCTGATCAACAGAATGAACATAAACACGTCTTATAGGAAAAACACTTACAACTCTGCGGTGTAATTCATCTGCTAACTTATTTGTTAAATTTGTAAGCACCATTTTTAAATAATAAAAATCATTTTTTTTTGAAAAATGACAGAAGGAAAAATCTTATCAAGAATTTATACTGAGAAATCCTACTTACTGGATTTTATATCAAAGAAAAACAATATAATTAAAATTTAACCTTACAAAATGAGTCCTAAAAAGACCAAAGTTTGTATCAAGTGTAAAGTTAATAAACCTTTTAATGAATATAATAAAGATTCATCTAACCAAAACGGTGTTAAATCCCAATGTAAAGAATGTAGATCAAAAGTTATTTCAAAACAAAAGAAAGAAAAAAAAAAGAATTAAAAGAATATAACAGTTCCTTATTATTAAAAAAGAAATCTATAAAAAGAAAACTGAATAAATATGAAGAAAAAATTAAAAAATTCTAAAAAGAAATCAAAAAAATAAATATACTGATTTATACAATAATGAAATAGATAATCTTAAAAACATAAAAGAAAAAATAACCAGAAGAACAATAAAATATAAAGGAGATAAAGTACATGGAAATTTAAGATACTCAAGATTAAAGAAATCATATGAGGAGCAACTAAAATATAATTAAGATAAAATAGAATATAATGATAATGATGAAGAAGATAAAGATTTTTATAAAAGAAACATAGACTATTATTCCAATAAACTGGAAACTCTTGCAAATGATTTTTAATATTCTATTAACATTGAAAATGAAACTTTTAGTTACGTTATACAACAAATAATAAATCTATTAAACGAAGGATATATTGTAAAATTAGAAGGGCAAATAAAATTGAATAATAGTGAAGAATATCAAGAATATACAAGTTAAGTGTATTTTTCAAGTATTAATCAACTTAATGGTTATATAAACTCTATCGAGCAATCATCAGATATGGATGACATGTTTTTTATTGGAAAAATAAAATATGGAATAGATAAATTTAAGAAAGTTAATAAATCAAAAAAAGGTGATGCAGCATCATTTCAATATTCAATTAAAGAATATGAAGGAAAGTATTGTTATATTCCTACAGAAAATCAATGTTTTTTTTTTTTAAATGTTATAAATGGTTAAATAGTGATGAAAGTAATAATTCAAGTAAAAGTCATGAAAAAAAATTAACACATTATACAAACAATTTTGTTACAAAGAAAATAATTAAGAACAAAAAGATCAATCTTTTATAATGAATAATGCTAAATTTACAAGATTTAATAATTTTATGAATGATGAAGTTCAATATTATAATCCAAAAGACCAACACATCTACCCAAAAATAAAAGATAATAATTATAACTACGTATACTATCTTTATAATCCTTACTATCATCATATAGGTCATTATTGTTTAATAGATATCAAAAATAAAAGAAAAGCAATAAAAGAAATTGAAGATAATTATAAACAACAGTGGAAAGAAATAGATGAAGAGTTATTAAAATATGTTAAATTGTTAGATAAAGAAGGAGTAAAAGATGATAATATTGATAAACAAACTTATGTTTATGATATAGAAAGTTATCAAGATGAAAATGGAAAACATATTCCGTATTCTTTTGCTTCAATAAACTTAAAATTATTCCGAGGTTTTGTTTGTAATCATATAAAAAACGAAGATAACAGTATTGTAAAAAATCTTCCAGAAGAACAATTAAATAGGTTACTTAATAAACATATCAATTATGTCATAGGTGAAGATTGTATTCAACAATTTTTTAAATATCTAGGAGAAAAAGTTTATAATTCGGAAATTCTTTTATATGCGCATAATGGGGCGGGTTTTGATTCTGAATTAATTATTGAAAATATACCTTTAACTAAATCTCCCCCATTAAAGAAGGGAAGTAAATTATTAAACGTGAATTTAGAAAATCCACATATTACAGAAAAATGGGTTAATTGGTTCAAAAAAAAAAAAAAATACGGAGCAACAAAACTAATAAAAAAAAAAGATAAATCTATTAAAGTAAAAATCTATCCTAAACAAATAATATTTTTAAGATGTACTATGCAACATGTCAAGGATGGTTTATTAAAGTGGGGAAAAAGTTTTAATATTCCTGAAAATTTAAGAAAAATAAATTTTGAAATTGTAAAGATAACAAAAGATAATTATAAAGAGAAACAAGATGAATGGTTACCATATTTAAAAAACGATGTATTATCATTAGCATGTTGTATGATGTTATATAATGAAATGATGGAAAATATATCAGGGTTAAATATGCAGACTAGTTTATCTCTTCCAGGTTTAACTTTTAAGTCATGGATGAACAAAATGAATCAAAATAAAGAAAAAAAAATATATTCTTCTGCAGATAAATATACTAGATATTTTATTAGAAAAAGTGTAAAAGGTGGAAGAGTAGCTGCTAATATTAGAAAATTTGACAGGAGTAAAGAGATTGGAGAAGTATTAAATAAATATTTAGGAAATTCAGAAAATATAATTGAATTAATTGATAAGCATGATAAATTAGATAAAAAATCTGAATTATTTAATAACATAATAAATGAATTAAACAAATTAAATAAAAAAATATATGATAAAAATATACTTTGTCTCATGTGCATTTACTCCATATCCTTTTATTCCCCATGATGACAGCATTAGATGTAAACTCTTTATATCCATCTGCAATGTCAGATTTAGATTCAGAATATCCTAGAATGGAATCAATTAGGAAAATTAAAAAAAAAAAAAACAGAAGAAAAGGAAATATTAAATAAATTTATTACTCAAACATTTAGACCTAAAACTGGAATATTTAAAATACTTTATCAATATCCCGATGATATGTTCAATACTTCAATATTTTGTAAAGATTTTGTAACATTTGAAGGAAAAAAAACAGAAGTATTAAGATCAAGAACAGGAAAATGTTGTGATATTTTAACATCTGTAGATATTCAAGAGATTGTTAGATGTGGTGGAAGGATACAAAAAATATTTGATGGTATGATATTCGAAGAAAATTTTAAAATAAATCCTTTTAGAGAATTTGTATTAGAGTTGTATTCTTTAAAAGCTAAGTTTAAAATGGAAAAAATATAGTAGGATATGCTTTAGTTAAGCTATTGTTAAATTCACTTTATGGTAAGATGGTACAAAAAGATATAAACACTAAAAATCAGTTATGGAGTGAAGAAACATTAAAAAAAAAAATTATACAGATGATATAGAATACGAGAAGCTTCATAATAATTTATATTATATAGAAGAAAATATTGGTGATGATTTACCAAAATTATTAATGCCTTCACATTTAGGAAGTTTTATTTTATCTCATTCTAAAAGAATAATGAATGATGTAATTTTAGAAATAGATGGATTTAAAAAAAAGAAATTTATTATACCGACACCGATTCCATCTACGTAGAAGAAAAATGCGTAGAAATATCAAAAAATAAAGGTTACTTACATGAAACAGACTTATGTAAATTATCTAATGATCTTGATGATGTTGGAAAAATATTTTATGGATTATTTTTAGCTTCAAAAATAAAATGATGTAATGCTTTAAATAATAAAGGAGAAATTATTATAAAACAAACGTTTAAGGGATATCAAACCGATATATTAAAACCAAATGAATTTAATAAAATGTATAATAATGGAGAAATTAAAACAGAAGTAGATAAACCATGGGAAAAAAATTAGGTAAAGGAATATTTATTCCCAAAGATAAACAAAATAAAAAATTTTTTGCAAATATTAATTTACTAAAAAGAAAAGAACCAGATTCATCTGAAATAATGCATCCATATAATACTTCTAAAATTGATTCTGATATGCTAGACCGGTATAATATTAATCCAAATGATTTGTACATACATGAAGAATATATTAATTATTAATTTATTAACATACATTTCATGTTTATTTTAATTTCCAAGCAACTAAACTAGTTAATGCCATACCACCAACAACAAATAACATTTCTCTATTTTTCTGTTCTTCTGATGGAGTATAAAAATCACTTAATTCTGGTTTAAGATCTAAACCTGAATTTGAAGGTATGTTTACCTGTAACATTATAATATTCTCTCATAGCTTGATCAGCATCATCAAAAGTCTGAACAGCACGATTTTCTTTTTTTAATTGTTCATTAATATAATCTAATCTTTGAATTCGTCTTTTATTCCATTCTTCTGTTTCTTTTTCTAATTTTTATATTGCTTGATCATGTCTTATTTTTTCTTCATTTGCTTCACTACCCATATGTGAAAATAAATAATTACTACCAGAAAATGCCAAAGCGTTGCCCCACCAAGCATCATTATTAAAGCACTTGCCATTTTTAAGAAAATAAAATAAATTAATCATTTTTTGTTTATTACTTCATTATATCAGCAGGTATAATGCCTTGCTAAATCAACATGTCTTTTGTTGCTATGGCAAGCAGTATATCAATGGATAACATAAAAATATCATTCATGTTAAAGCTGACCTTCTAAATACTTTTTTACCTATTTCCGCATATCCAACTGTTAACAATGTTTCCACTCCAGCATGATATAACATATTTGCTATTTGTTTTCCGTCTTGTGGTGTTGCCATTTTTATATTTTAAATTTTTAATTTTTTTATTTTTTTTTTATTTTTTTTTAATTCTTCTTATAATTCTTCCGTTTCTTTTTCAAGTTTATCATGTTTTATTTTTTCTTCCGTTTCTTTTTTTTAATTCTTCTTTTATTTGTTTTTTATATGATTCACATAACATTAAAAAATTATTTATAATTCCTAAATATAACGCTGAAAAAATTAACACGTCTATAATTGTATCTATTTTTTTCTATTTTTCCCATTTTAAAAAAATAAAATTAGTTAAGTTCAAACGGGTCAATTTCTTTTTGTTTTTCTGTTTTTTTTAAAGGGATTTGCTCGCTTGGTTTTTCTTTACCTAACATGATTTTTGTTTTTTCTCTTTGTTTATAAAAAAAACAACCCCAATCCACCTACTACCCCAATTGATAAACATAATGGTAATATGTTCCAATTTTGTTTGTTTGTTGGACATTGATGATGAAAAGAATCTGTATCTTTTGTTATTGGAATCTCACCAGCTTGTTTTAATTCTATGTTTTCTTTTTTTTATTTTTTTTGCTTCTTTTCTTTTTAATTCATTTTTAGCTTTCTTGCTTCTACACCTTTCTTACCAGCGGCTACTCGTTTTGGGTTTTTTTGTTGAGGTTTATTAGATTCTTTCATTTCTTCTTTTATTTCTTTTATTTCTTCTTGTTCAGAAATTTCACTCGTCATTTTTTATGTCATTATTTTCGTATTTTTTTTTGGAAATCAATATGTCTTGCTGTTGTTAAAATTGCGGTAAAAGGGGCAAGATACATTCCATATCTATAGTACAGTTCACAACATACATTAGTTAAAGCGTGATTGATAAAAGGATCTTCCCCTAAATCTTGCATTAAAGTTGGTGAATTGACAACATTAAAGTACTTTGATACACCCATAACATATAAGTTGATAAAAGAGTTTCCTAATGTCTTGGTCATACTGGCTCCTAATCTTGCTTCATATTTACAATATAATTTATGTATTTGTTCTGGTGTCATTGTATCAATTTCTGACAATTGTAATTCTTTACCCAGATATTGCTTACTACCCCCACCAGCAACAACGGCTGATAATCTTTCACGTTTTTTTTCTTGTTTGTCATTATCACATCCGTTCGAATCAAAATCTATGGTTTCAATATTATGTTCATTTGAAATTTCTTCAACGTTCATTTTATATATTTTATTTTTAAGTTTAAAAAACTAAATACAAAATAACCAACTAATGATAATACTGCAGTGTTTGTTATAATTGTTAGTATTTCTAATATCATTGCTTTTTATTGCTATTTTTTGCATTATAACTTAAGCATTACTTAAGAATTTCTTAAGCATTATTTAAGCATTTCTAGAAAATTACTTAACCATTTCTTAAGCATTTCTTAAGCATTAGTTTTTTTTTCTCATTTGGAAATACTAAATCATAAGCATGATATTTATTTTTTTTATTATTTTTACATGGTTTAAAACCGAGTGGTCTTACATAAAAAGGAGTGTCTTTGTCTTCTATCTTTCCAGCAAGATGAGAAGGACACCAAACTTCACCATTATTTTCGACAGATAAAATTACACTCTTACCAAAACTTGTAACAATATATTTATAATCAGCGATTTTGCAAATTTTATCAATTTCTAAGTCGGTCCATTTTTGTGTATTGTGATCTTTTTGTTTTTTTAACAATTTATAAAATTCTTCTCTCTTCATCTTTAAAGAAATAAAATTTAATAAACTCTTTTCTCGCTTAATCAAGTAACCAATAACCAATAGGTGAATCTATATTTAATATTAATTTACGATGTTTCTTTATTTTAAGTTCTTTCTTTATTCTTTGTCTTTCTTCCAAAGTAGGAATAACATCATTTTCTTCTAAACAATTGTAAAAACTATTTATATCTTTTGTACGAAATAAACATAACCATACCGTCTGTTCTCTTAAATCTTTTAACACTGAATTATATTTTAGTGTAATAACCCATACCGATTCTTCTGCGTGTCTTCCTGAAATTGCAAGTTCAGCCAGCATATCACTTTTCTTTTTTAATTCTTTTGTTGCACTGCAGTCATCTATAATATAAAATGTTGGATGTCCTGCATATTTATTAAAGAACATTCTTAATAGTTCTTGTAGTTTTTCTTCTCCGTTTTTACAAATAGGATTGACGAGTATTAATTTTTTTGTTTTCGGATTTCTAACATCACCAATCCACTCACGATTTTTATATGCCTTGTTCCATTGAATTGTTGGACAAAGTATAACAATATATTTAAACACTCCACGATATTCTGTTTCTAACAAATCAAGAACAAATTATGTTTTTCCACATCCAGTTTTACCACAAATAATAGCGCAATGAGGGTATTTTGGTAACTCCATTATTTAATAAATAAAATAAACTGTTCGCTTGATAATTTACTTCTTTAAATCTTCCATCTTCAAAATTTATTTGTGCGTCTTGTATGACAAAAAGATAAACATTTATCGGTTTATCAGCTCCTTCTTTTTTCGTTATTTGAATGGTAATACCTTCAGATGCATTTTCGATTCTCCTACCTGAACCGTGTAATGAGTTATCATCTGTTGAACGTAAATCTAACCATAAACCATAATTAGTTGTTAAGTATTTTTCTATTGTTGTATCAGACAAATATTCATCTTTTACAACTGTGTCTGTTATTTTATTTCTTTTTGAATTCAGAGCAAAGAATTTATTTATCTCATTCCATTGTTGATATTCTTCCATTCCTTGACTGTATAGCTGATTTGGAATACCTTCTATTGATATTTCTACTTTTGTTATTTCAGGGTTATAATAAGTTTCGGTGCTTGTTCTTTCGGGGTCTTCAAACAACATTAGAATACCTTTCATACTTTTAGCTGGAACATTTAAATTAATATTCCACAATGCATCTTTTTTGTTTTTGGTTATTATTCTATGTCTTAATATCCTATCATATAAAATAACCATTTTACCGTCAATTTGTTGTTGTATTTGTCTTGCTAATTCAGGGTTAGAAACCATATCAAATTCTTAACAAATATTTTTACTTTTATATTTTACATCTTCATCTGTTGAGCTGAACGGATTACTTTGTTGTAGTCGTTGAATGTAAGTTCATATTCAAGTCTGTCACCGAGACCGGCTTGGTAAAAGGGCATGTGAGTTTCTAAAAGTTCAAAGTCAAGTGGAATACAAAATATATTTTTGAATGTTTTAGCTATGGCTTGATCTCCTACATTTTCTGTTTTATCTCCTGCCCCAGTTCTATGTTTTAACACATTTTCAGTACCAATTCCCTGATATACCATATTTGTACGTTTTGTTGTAGTTTTCCACAAATCTACATAACAATGATATATATAACTTTCATCAATTGACATAATTTCATTTCCACTTATTCTAATTGTTGTTTTTTTTAACTATTGCTCTTCCAATGTTCTGATATATTGTAGAATTTGCATCTTTAGATTCAATTTCTAATTCAAAAGTTAATATGGTTGTTCCAGGAGCAATAACATCATTACTACTTAGATTAGGAAATCTCACTAATACTGTTCATTTTTATCAATAGTTGAAGGATTATTAGTTATTTTACAGTACTTGTAGGGTAAAACATAACCATTTTATGGTGTATGGTGTATGGTGTAATGGTGTATGGTCCAATGGTGCATGGTGTATGGTTCAATGGTTCATGGTGTATGGTGTAATGGTGTATGGTGTTGCAACGTGAACCATACACCATACACCATGAACCATACACCATACACTATTAACCATACACCAAACACTATGAACCATACACCATGCACCATAACCCATACTCTGTACTCGGTAACTCTGGACCATACACCAGATACACGATCGAGCGACGCGATGTGAACGCGAGACAATGAACGGGACTGGCGCAATCGAAGTTAATATAAAATACATTTTCAAAAATATGTTAACCTTATAAAGCCATGATAAAGAAAATTAATCGTGCTTTTTATGCGCCAGCAGATGGCTATTTCCTACAACCATGAAATAATAATTATTAGCCAGAAGAAACGCAAAAAACATGTAGTGACAAAAAGCGCATATCTTTTAATTTTTTTTTTACTAAAACCGAAAATGTGAATATAAAACCGCAAAAACATATCTTTTTAATTTGTATTTTAACGTATTTTTGAATTTTCCGCCGAAAGCCGATGGACAATCAAATTATGTTCGCGAAGACCGCGCTGGTGCCATAAACTTGACAAAAGTAATATTTTTTCAACAATTTTACAATCCCGAAAACTTGCGAGAAAATATGATATGATCGACGTATTGATGTCTACAGTGCGCAAAATGATATTTTCCCATTGGCATAATGTTCCCTAAAACATGCAAGAAATTTACAAACACTCATATTTAGTATGATTTGCTGCAAATGTCAACTAAAACTCAAATTTGGCACACATTTGTCTAAACCATGCAACATATATGGTGTATGCATAGTATATGCCATTTTTTCATAATACTATCTAGCTGCTGTGACTCTAATGTGGTACAAATTTCCTGAACAGATGCAATAATAAGGCTATTAAAAGTATAGTACATGGTATAAATGCCATCTCATACTCAAATATAGTACAAATTTACTGAAAATATGCAACAATATGGATAGAGATGCCATGCAATATGGTGTAAATGCAATCTAGTACTCTAATTTGGTACAAATTTACTGGAAATATGCAACAATATGGATATCGATAGTATGCGATATGGTGTAAATGCCATCTAATACTTAAATTTGGTACAGATTTACTAAAAATATGCAGCAATAGGGATATCGAGAGTATGCGATATGATATAAATTCCATCTAGTATCTAGTACTCTAATTTAGTACAAATATACTGAAAACATGCAACAATAGGGATATTGATAGTATGCGATATGGTGTAAATGCCAATTAGTACTCAAATCTGGTACAAATTTACTAATATGCAACAATAGGGATATCGATATTATGTGGAATGATGTAAATTCCATCTAATGCTCAAATTTGGTACAAATATTCTGAAAACATACAACAATAGGGATATCAATAGTATGTGATATGGTGTAAATGCCATCTAATACTCAAATTTGGTACAAATTTACTGAAAATATGCAGCAATAGGGATATAGATAGTATGCGATATGGTGTAAATGCCATCTAATACTTAAATTTGGTACAGATTTACTAAAAATATGCAGCAATAGGGATATAGATAGTATGCGATATGATATAAATTCCATCTAGTATCTAGTACTTTAATTTAGTACAAATATACTGAAAACATGCAACAATAGGGATATTGATAGTATGCGATATGGTGTAAATGCCAATTAGTACTCAAATCTGGTACAAATTTACTGAAAATATGCAACAATAGGAATATCGATATTATGCGATATGATCTTAATTCCATCTGATACTCAAATTTGGTACAATAGGGATATCGATAGTATGCGATATGATTACATGCCATCTAGTACTCAAATTTGGTACAAATTTACTGAAAATATGCAACAATATAGATAGAGATAGTATGCAATATGATGTAAATTCCATCTGATACTCAAATTTGGTACAAATATACTGATAATATGCAACAATAGGGATATCAATAGTATGCGATATGATTACATGGCATCTAGTATTCAAATTTGGTACACATTTACTGAAAATATGCAACAATAGGGATATTGAAAGTATGCGATATGATGTAAATGTCATCTAGTACTTAAATTTGGTACAAAGATACTGAAAACATGCAACAATAGGGATATCGATAGTATGCGATATGGTGAAAATGCCATCTAATACTTAAATTTGGTACAGATTTACTAAAAATATGCAGCAATAGGGATATCGGTAGTATGCGATATGATATAATTTCCATCTAGTACTCAAATTTGGTACAAATTTACTGAAAATATGCAAGAATAGGGTTATCGATATTATGGGAAACGATGTAAATTCCCTCTAATACTCAAATTTGGTACAAAGATACTGAAAACATGCAATAATATGGATATCAGTAGCATGTGATATGGTGTTAATGCCATCTAGTACTCAAATTTGGTACAAATTTACTGGAAATATGCAACAATATGGATATAGATAGTACACAATATGATGTACATGTCATCAAGTACTCAAATTTGGTACTAGTTTACTGAAAATATGCAACAATAGGGAAATCGATAGTATGCGATATGGTGAAAATGCCATCTAATACTTAAATTTGGTACAGATTTACTGAAAATCTGCAGCAATAGAGACATCGATAGTATGCGATATAATATAAATTCCATCTAGAACTCAAATTTGGTACAAATATACTGAAAACATGCAACAATAGGGGTATCGGTAGTATGCAAAATGGTGTAAATGCCAATTAGTACTCAAATTTGGTACAAATTTACTGAACAACAGCATTAGAATACGGAAGGAACATGATGAAAATATGATGAAAACATGCAACAATAGGGATATAGATAGTATGCAATATGATGAAAATTCCATCTGATACTCAAATTTGGAACAAATATACTGAAAATATGCAACAATAGGGATATCGATAGTATGCGATATGATGTACATGCCATCTAGTACTCAAATTTGGTACACATTTACTGAAAATATGCAACAATAGGGATATTGATAGTATGCTATATGAGGTAAATGTCATTTAGTACTCAAATTTTGTACAAATATACTGAAAACATGCAACAATAGGGATATCGAAAGTATGCGATATG
>MJUU01022958.1:47374-83217 GCA_002080025.1 Modiolus philippinarum
AAATTTACTGAAAATATGCAACAATAGGGATATTGATAGTATGTGATGTGGTGTAAATGCTCAAATTTGGTACAATTTTACTGAAAACATGCAACAATAGGGATATCAGTATAATACGATCATGGTGTAAATGCCATCTAATAGTCAAATTTGGCACAAATTTACTGAAAATATGCAACGATAGGGATAGAGATAGTATGCAATATGGTGTAAATGCCATTTAGTATTCTAATTTGGTACAAATATACTGAAAACATGAAACAATAGGGATTTCAATAGTATGCGATATGGTGTTAATGCCATCTAATACTCAAATTTGGTACAAATTTACTGAAAATATGCAGCAGAAGGGATATCGATAGTATGCGTTATGATATAAATTCCATCTAGTACTCAAATTTGGTACAAATATACTGAAAACATGCAACAATAGGGATATCGATAGTATGCGATATGGTGTAAATGCCAATTAGTACTCAAATTTAGTACAAATTTATTGAAAATATGCAGCAAAAGGGATATCGATATTATGCGATATGAAGTAAATTCCATCTGATACTCAAATTTGGTACA
Source organism: Modiolus philippinarum (assembly GCA_002080025.1). NCBI lineage: Eukaryota > Metazoa > Mollusca > Bivalvia > Mytilida > Modiolidae > Modiolus > Modiolus philippinarum. The sequence goes on from MJUU01022958.1 coordinate 47,948, forward strand.
AGTATATTGAAAATAAGCAACAATAAGGATATCGATAGTATGCGATATGATGTACATGCCATCTTGTACTCAAATTTGGTACAAATTTACTGAAAATATGCAACAACAGTTATATCAATATTATACGATAGCATGTAAATACCATTTAGTACTCAAATTTTGTACAAATTTACTGAAAATATGCTACATCTATAGGGACATAGATAGTATGCGAAATGGTGCAAATGCCACCTAGTACTACAATTCTCTATATGATAAATGAGGGATTTGAAGGAATGGGTCATTGTACGGTGTATTAAAAAATAGAAATAGGTTCTGTTTGATGGAAGAAATATCGAAATTCTCGTGTACAATGTACATTTCACGTAAAATAAGATCGTGTTTGGTGTACGAAAAAAGGTTATGGACGCTGTACGATGATAACCCTAAGCCTTTGCCGCCTTCATAATGATATGTTAATGTACGCTCGATAATCGAAAGATATAAATGAAATACTTAATAAATAAGATGAGGGCAAAACCGGGGGCAAAAATGATCGACATTTTAAAAGCGAGAAAAAGCAACACGCGAAATAAAATACGGCAAACGAAAATCTGTATCACTCTTAATTTATTTTATTTACACGATTGTAAATAACAAGCTTTGTGGAAAGTATTCTGGAGTTGAAACTGAAAATGAGATCTCGCCGAGACAAATTTTTATTGAAAATCTTCATTTTGTCCGACAAAAAGATAAAATTCATTTGTTGTATGTACCGGCAACTAAGAAATAAAAACCAAAATGCAAATACATTGAATTGGACATAGTGTATAGTGTAAGATGTAAAGTGTATGGTGCATGGTGTATGGTGTATGGTACATGGTGTATGGTGCATGGTGTATGGTGTATGGTGTATGGTGTAAGGTATATGGTGCAATGGTGTATGGTGTGATGGTGTATGGTATATGGTGTAATGGTTCATGGTGTATGGTGTAATGGTGCATGGTGTATGGTGTATGGTATAATGGTGTGATTGGTTATGTTTTACTGTACTTGCACTGTAACACTTGGACGAATACCTTTTGCAGCATGAGGTTCTCTTAATTTTCTGTAAGGATTTAATTTTTCTCCGTAAGCCGACATTTTTTAAGGAATAAAAATAGAGATTATAAAAATAATTCAATTACCGCTGATACAAGAGTATTGAGACTTCCAGAATTATCAATCTCATTAATAAAACTTATTCTGTCTCCGGCCTCAACTTTTAAAGGTGTTTTAAAGTTAACATATTCATAAAAATTTTTACCCGAAACTATTACATAGCCCATTTTCTTATCACCATTAACACTCACTATGGTAGATACATAATCTTTGTTTGTTTTAAAACATGATAAACTAAGACCTAATATCTCTCCTGGAAAATTCATTACAAAATCACCCCCACCAAAACCAAAACTAAACACTTGACCACTCACTAATGGTCCATAACTTCCAGCAAATATATTTATTATTTTTCTGTCTGTTATATTTTCAATTTTATCGTATAATAAATTATGATTAGTATTAAATACTTCAATCTCGTTCTTCATATTTTTTATTTCCTGAATTTTGTCATGTAATAAATTATTATTAATTTCCATTATTTTAATCTCGCTCCTCATTTTTAATTATTCCGATGCATCTACGTGTTTTTTTTTAAAGTCCAAATATACTCATTTTATTTAATAGGTAAATTATTAGCGAAGCGGTACCCTTAGATAATTTCTAAAACACAATTAATTGGTAAATGATTAATTATCTTTTTATTATCCTCATCTCTAATTTCTAATTAGTTTTTTGGGGTTAAATACAGGGTTAGTTTTAAAGGCAGAATCACCTTAGAATATCACATACCAAAAAATCTTTCTGACATCTCGCGAAATGTTTTTGAACAAAAACTTTAAAAAATGACGGAAGAAAAATTTAAAAAAGAATCAACAATATATCAACAGGATATTTCCATAGAACGGCAGATAAGTAGTTTAAATTCATTTTTTATTACTTTTGTTTTTTTCAAGAAATTTGCATTGTTTTGCAATTCTGAGGGTACCGACCCCCCTCCCCCTGGCATCTTGAATACTACCATTTTTCGTACCAGGCATCTGGAATACTGCGCAACAGAGAGGTGACATCCGGAATACTATTTGATACGTAGTAGGACTGGAGATTCTAGGGATGTCTGGGGACATATGTATCTTTCGAATAAATTGAAACTGTGGTTTCAAAAATGCCCATAGGCACTTAGCTCCAGACAGTGCTGTAAAACTAAATTTGCACTATTTTCAAGTATTTTAAAACTAATTGTACAGCTAAGGGATCGTTTTTTGAAAACATAATGCATACCATTCAAATCATACCAAAACCTTTGAACATAAAACACTTTTCTTCTGTGAAAAGTTATCTAATTGCCTGATAGGTGGCTTTTGTGTCTGAAATTGTTATTTGATCATAGAATAGTCTGCAATACAGGACACTATACCAATTTCCAGTTGTTCCTTTCGGGAAAGTTTCAGATATTAGAATGAACTAACTTTGAGGTCAAACGGAGTAAGAAATATCTGCTCGTCACCATAGTGACATATTTTATGTAAATAATATCAATAACCACAAAGGCAGCGTTCATCTTGCTTGATGCAAGAGTCATATATCCTCATTTTACGAAGGAATAACATTTTGCTAAGGCATTACATTATACGAACAGGTTATTCGATAGATACAATTTCAATATGCAATTTTTTAAGACCGCAAAATTTTTGGGGCCATGTTATGGAAAGGCGCAGTCGGCGCCAGCGTCTGTGGATAGCATAACTTTGGTACTAGTGGTCGGATCATTATCAAATTTTAGTATGATGTTTGTAAGCACAAAGCGTAAGCAGAAAATTAAAGTCCGTTTCGAAAAATTGACCAGAAGGGGTTAAAAAAAAACTTTCATCTTTTTCTTTGAATTTAATGCACTTTTGTTCAAATTTTAGATAATTTGTTACTTGAGTTTGGTAACAGGTTTCAGGTAACATCTACACTATTTCAACGTGATTAATGTTGTTCTGGGCCCTTCTCAATATGCTGCGGTGGTACCATGCTGGGCTTTGCCCCAAACAGTTTATTATGCAATTCAAATGCATTTCCGAACTTTGTAATTAGCATATGTTACTACCATCCATAGGAAGAAAGTTTTGCATGATTTTCAACTAGATTCAGACTTCACTGTGTAGGAAGGCACTTATCACTACTTGTCAGCTTATGTCCGTCAGTCTACCTGGTTTAAAAAAAAACAGCCGATTATCCAAAACACATCCATCCGCATCTATTTTACTAAAATATAGATCACAGAGAAATAAGGTGAACAACATGATAAAATTTGCACATGAGCAATTCTTTTTTAACGCAAATGAGAAAATTGATTCTCTTTTTCCAAAACGGTTTCGAAATCGTATTAAGGAAACTAATGAAAGGTATAGGTACTTACTTCATTATTATCAATCAAATTTTGAATTTAATTTATGACGATAAAATAAAGGATGAGATGTTAAACAAGTATCTCTGCTAAATTTCATGTGTAAATGATGATGACCACTCTCAGCCTGATATACCTAAGAAAACCGATACTACTTTGTCCAATACTATTGTCCAAGAAAAAGGTGTTAATGATATATTAAAAATTTTAGTGATAGGAAAAGCTTTTGGCGAAGATTTTGTCAGTCACTAAATGTTAAAAGCTACTGCAGATACTGTTTGTAATAAACAATAGAAGGGGTAAATGTTCAGCAAACAAAGTCTCTACACGGTAGAACCAAGCTAAGGAACAACGCTTTTATTGTTGTTCTTGAAGTCGTCACGAGGCCTTCAACAATGAGCTTTGTTCATACCTCAAAGTAAGTTCAAGACGGCCCCTGGCAACGGTTTGAGCGGAATTCTTTGCTAAATGTCGATCAATACTTCATCCTTGTCTTTTCTGGTCATGGATGCGGGATTATCAACAAACATTAATTAAACTGGCAAAGTTCTCTTACAATCACTGTCATCCTTTTCCCGACAAAAGCACTACTGTCTTAAGCTAGTGGACGATTACAACATATAGACAAACACAGGGTACTCATCAAGTCGATTGTAAGAAATTTTGGGATCATAAAATAGTGTGATGTGGACACTATAAACTGGTCAACGGAATAACATTGGAAATTACAAATTACAAAAAAATAAACGCCAAACTTTAAAAATTTTAAATGTATATCCGTACGAAAAATGCTCTCAAGAACTACACCACACCTGTAATATATAAAGAGCATACACTTTCATTTGATGCTTCTATCCAACAAAGACAGTTTCCAAAGATTTGGAAACTTGCTAGAGTTGTACCTATCTTTAAAAGAGACAATAAAACTTTATGTTCAAATTATAGACCAATTGTTAAGTTGTGTCGGCAAGACAATTGGAACGTGTCGTCTACAAATACATTTATAATTACTTAATAGAAAATTCCTTACTGTATGAATATCAGTCAGTTTTTCTCTCAGGCCACTCAACTGTATATCAATTACTAGAAATTTATCACAATGTTTGCCAAAATTTGGATATTAAACAGTCTACTATCTTGATATTGTGCGATATTTCTAAAGCTTTTGATACAGTTTGGCATAAAGATTTGATAAATAAAATTTAGAGTCATACTGAATATCAGGAACATTGATAGATTGGATTAACGATTATTGAACTGATAGAAATCAGTTTGTTGTATCAAACAACGACCATCACCCCAGATAAGGTAAGAGCAGAAGCTCCCCAGGGATCAGTATTGGAACCGTTATTCTTTTTATTATATATAAATGATATATCTGATAGGTAACACGCTTATTTGCAGATGGAAACAGAAATTAAAATTCATCTGAGTTTACTTAACCAATGAGCTAAAACCTGATCGGTAGATTTTAATCCAAACAAAACCAAAGCTTTGGTCATTTCTTATACCCAAGTACCTGACCTTAATATCATGTTTAATGAAGATCAAGCTGAAATCGTTGAAAATCATAAACACTTATGGATAAATTCTCACACCAATAAAATCAAAATTTTTACGTGCATTTCACTCCTCCCGTGTACACACGATATGAATGAAATACATTGTTGAAACGACTCACTTCGGTCATTTATCGAAATTTCAGTTATTCCATGTATAGCGTGTATGAATGTAATGAATCATTTGAAGCGTATATAAATTCAACGAGTCGTTTGAAATGTGTAATTCATTCCGTCTTTCGATCGCTCCACTCGCTTGTACATTCTGTTCATGTTATGATATTGAGCGTTCAACCAATTCTTCTATCTACTGTCTTTATCCCGATATATGAAAAGGTATACTTGTCTACATCATGTGTGTATATACATTTTTTAGATTCTTACTATACAATAAGGGTGGGCTTCCTGGTGTACCACTGGCTCACCCCTACCAAAAAACATATGGAGTGAGCCCCGATCGAGCCTGTCATACGCTGAATACTGAAAGTCATACACCGTTACGAATTTGCAGTGTGCTATCATCCGCTAAATACTTTAAGTCATACCGTGACGAAATTACAGTGCGCTATCATACGCTGAATACTGAAAGTCATAGACCGTAACGAATTTGCAGTGTGCTGTCATACGCTGAATGCTGAAAGTCATACCGTGACGAAATTACAGTGCGCTGTCATACGCTGAATACTGAAAGTCATAGACCGTTACGAATTTACCGTGTGCTGTCATACGCTGAATACTTTAAAGTCATACCGTGACGAAATTACAGTCTGCTGTCATACGTTGAATACTAAAAGGCTCCAATCACAAGGCTATGGACTATTGTTCCACATATACATACACACTAGGCTATCAGAGATCTGTGAAGCTAATGATATATTCCCCGATATAACTAGTGCAGCTCACTTAGATGGAACAAAGTGTCCTGGTATAAATTGTTACCTGAACAACAACCATGTCTTAGTATATTATAGTCACAAGTGTCCTTGAAGAGATTGTTCTCATTGAGTTATACTGAAAAACAATATGGCTTGGTATATTACAGGCCTTCAAGTACTAGTATGAATTATTTCCTGAGTTATTTTGAACAACAATCATGTCTTGGTATATTACAGTCACTAGTGTCCTGGCATAAATTGTTTCCCTTGAGGTATATGGAACAAGAGTCATGTCTTGGTTAGTTATAGTCATTTGTGTACTGGTATAGATATTTTCCTTGAGTTATATTGAACAACAATCATGTCTTGGTTTATTATATTCAGTAGTGTCCTTGTATAAACTGTTTTCTTTTAGTCATATTGAACAACAATTATGTCTTGGCATGTTAAAGTCATTCGAGTACTGGCATAAATTGTTTTCCTGTGTTATTTTGAACAACAACCATGTCTTTGTACATTACAGTCATAAGTGTCCTGACATAAATTGTTTCCTTGAGTTATATTAAACAACAATTATGTCTTGGTATATTATAGTCATTCGTGTACTGGTATAATTTTTTTTCCTCGTGTAATATTGAACAACAATCACGTCTTGGTATGTTACAGTCATTAATCTTATGGTATAAATTGTTTTCCTGTCTCATATTGAAAAATAATCATGTCTGGTATATTACAGTCATAGGTGCACTCTTATAATTTATTTTCCTGTGTTATATTGAACAACAATCATGTCGTGTTATATTACAGTCTTTCATGTACTGGTATAAATTGTTCTCCTGTGTCATACTGAACATTCATATTTTGCTTTATAACAGTCATTCGTGTACTATATAAATTGATTTCCTGTTTTATATTGAACATCAAATCTGTATTGGTATATTGCAGTCATTAATGCCTTGGTATAAATTGTTTTCCTTTAGTCCTATTGAACAGCAATCATGTCTTGGTATATTACAGTCATTCGTGTACTGCTATAAATTGTATTCTTGTGTTACATTGAACAACAATAATATCATGTTATATAACAGTCATTAGTGTTTTTTTTTTATAAATTGTTTTCCTTGAGTAATATTGAACAACAAGTATGTCCTGGTTTATTACGGTCTTTCGTGTACTGGTATAAGTTGTTTCCCTTGTGTTATTTTGAACAACAATCATGTTTTTTGGTAAATAACGGTCATTCTTGTACAGATGTAAATTGTTTCCTCTGTCATATGAATATCAACACTGTCTTGATATTTTACAGTCATTAGATTTCAGTAATAAATTGTAATCCTTGAGTTATATTGAACAACAATCATGTCTTGATTTATTTCAGTGATTCGTGTCCTGGTTTCAATTATTTTCCTGTTTTATGTTGAACAACAATTATGTATTGATATGTTACAGTCATGTCCTGGTATAAATTGTTTCCCTGAGTTATATTGCAGGAGAATCATATCTTGTTATATTATAGTCATTACTATCCCGGTATTAATTGTTTTCCTTGAGTTATATTGAACAACAATAATGTCTTGGTATATTACAGTCATAATTGTCCTGGTATAAATTTTTTTCCTGTGTCATATTGAACAGCAATTATGTTTTGGAATATAACAGTCATTCGTGTTCTGGTATCATTTTTGTTTTCCTGTTTTATATTGGACAACAATCTCATCTTAGTATATTACAGCCATCCATTTAATGGAATAAATTGTTTTCCTTGAGATATATTGAACAACAATTCTGTATTGTTATATTACGGTCATTCGTGTACTGGTATAAATTATATTCCTGTGTTATATTGCTCAACAATCATGTTTTGGTATATTACCGTCACAAGTGTCCTGGTATAGATTGTTTTTCTTGAGTTATATTGAACAACAATCATATCTTGGCATATTACAGTCATTCATGTACTGGTATAATTTTTTTTCCGTTGTGAATTGTTTTTCCTAGAATTATATTGAAAAACATTCATGTCGCGGTATATATCAGTCATTCGTGTACTGGTATCGATTGATTTTTTTGTTATATTGAACAACAATCAGGTCTTGTTATATTTCAGTCATTAGTGTCCTGATATAAATTGTTTTTCTTGAGTTATATTGAACAACAATCATATCTTGGTCTATTACAGTCAAACGTGTCCTAGTATAATTGTTTTCCTTGAGTTATATTGAACAACAATCATGTCTTGATATATTACAGTGATTAGGGTCCTGGTATAAATTATTATACCAGGATATTAATAGTTTTCCTTGAGTTATATTGAACGAATTGTCATTTGTGTACTGGTATAATTTTTTTTCCTTGAGTTATATTGAACAACAATCAAGTCTTGGTATATTACAGTCATAAGTGTCCTGGTAGAAATTGTTTTCATGTGTCATATTGAACAATCATGTTTTGGTATATTAGAGTCAGTAATATCCTGGTATAAATTGTTTTCCTGCTTCATATTGAGAAATCCTATTTAAGTAAATAACTGCCATTCGTGTACTTGTATAAATTGTTTTCCTGTTTTATGTTGAACAATAATTCTGTATTGATATATTACAGTCATAATTGTAGTGGTATAAATTGTTTTCCTAGAGTTATATTGAACAACAATCATATCTTGGTATATTACATTGATTTGTGTACTGGTATAAATTATTTTCCTGAGCTATATTAAACAACCATCATGTCTTGGTATATTACAGTCATTTGTGTACTTTTATCAATTATTTTCCTGTGTTATATTGAACAACAATCATGTCGTGGTATATTACAGTCTTTCGTGTACTGGTATCAATTGCTTTTTTGTTATATTGAACAACAATTATGTTTCATTATATTACAGTCATTAGTGTCCTGGTATAAATTATTTAACTGTGTTATATTGAAGAACAATCATGTCGTTGTATATTACATTCGTGTACTGGAATGGACTGTTTTCCTTTGTTATATTGAACAGCAACCATGTCTTGTTATAATACAGTCATTCATGTACTGGAATAATTTTTTTCCTGGGTTATTTTGACCAACATTCATGTATTGGTATATTACAGTCAGTAAGGTCCTGGTATAAATTGTTATACCAGAATATTAATTGTTTTCCTTGAGTTATATTGCACAGCAATCAAGTCTTGGTATATTACAGTCATTAGTGTCCTGGTATAAATTGATTCCCTGTGCATATTGAACAATCATGTTTTGGTATTTTAGAGTCATCAATATCCTGGTAAAAATTGTTTTCCCGTGTCATATTGAACAATTATGTTTTGGTATTTAACAGCCATTCGTGTACTTGTATAAATTGCTTTCCTGTTTCATAATGAACAACAATTGTGTATTGGTATATTACAGTTATTAGTGTGGTGGTATAAACTATTTTCCTATTGAACAACAATCATGTTTTGGTATATTACAGTCATTAATATCCTTGTATAAATTGTTCCCTATGTTGTATTGAACAGCAATCATGTCTTGGCATAAGACATTTTTTAGTGTCCTGGAACGAATTGTTTTCCTTGAGTTATATCAAACAACAATCATGTTTTGGTATATTACAGTCATTCGTGTCCTGGTATAATTTTTTTCCTTGAGTAATATTGAACAACAATCATGTCTTCGTATATTGCAGTCATTCGTATACCAATATAAATTGTTTTCTTGTGTTTTATTGAACAGCAATCATGTCTTGTTGTGTTACAGTCATTGGTGTCCTGGTATAAATTGTTTTCATTGTGTCATATTGAACAACAACCATATCTTGTTATATAACAGTCATTAGTGTCCTGATATAAATTGTTCCTTGAGTTATATTGAACAACAATTATGTTTTGGTGTATCATAGTCATTCGTGTACTGGTATAAATTGATTTCCTTGAGTTATATTGAAGAACAATCTTGTCTTGAAATATTACAGTCATATGTGTCCTGGTATAAATTGTTTTCCCTCTGTAATATTGAACAACAATCATGTATTGGTATATTACAGAGATTAATATTGTTGTATAAATTGATTTCCTGTGTCATATTGAACAATCATGTGTTGGTAGGGTCTGTAAGTCTCGTCATGTGACACCAAGAATTCATGATAAAATTGAAATTTTAAACCGTCTCCCGCCAAATTATGTCGTTTTAGGATTATGACGTTTATTTATTTTGTTTCTAACGTCATATATTATCATGCAAAATGCAACATCCGGGTACAAAAAATGTACCCGGAAGTTTCAAAATTCAACGAGACTTACAGACCCTATAACAGCCATTCGTGTACTAGTATAAATTGTTTTCCTGTTCTATATTCTGTATTGGTATATTACACTCATACGTATCTTGGTATAAATTGTTTTCCTTGAGTTATATTGCAAAACAATCATGTCTTGGTATATAACAGTCATGAGTGTTCTGGTATAAAATGTTTTCCTTGATTTTTATTGAACAAAAATCATGTCTTGGTATGTAACAGTCATTGATCTCCTGGTATAAATTGTTACCCTGTGTTATTTTAAACAACATTCAAGTCTTGGTATAAGACAGTTATTAGAGTCCTGGTATTAATTATTTTCCTTAAGTTATATTGAAGAACAATCATGTCTCCTTTTCTAACAGTCATAAGTGTCCTGGTATAAATTGTTTTCCTTGTGTTATTTTGAACAACAAACATGTTTTTTTGGTGTATAACGGTCATTCTTCTTCAGGTGTAAACTGTTTTCCTGTGTTATATTAAACAACAATGATGTCTTGATATGTAATAGTCATTAGTGTCCTGGTATAAATTGCTTTCCTGTATAATTTTGAACAACAATGATGTCTGGTATATAACAGTCATTAGTGTACTGGTATAAATTATTTTCCTGTTTTATAATGAAAAACAATCATGTCTTTGTATATGATAGTCATTCGTGTCCTGTCCTGGTATCAATTGTTTTCCTTGAGTTATATTGAACAAAAATCATGTCTTGGTATATTACAGTCATTCGTGTACTGGTATCAATTGTTTCCTTGTGTTATATTGAGCAACACTCATTTTTTGTTCTATCAAAGTCAGTAATGTCCTGGTTTAAATTGTTTTCCTTGATTTATATTGAACAATAATCATGTCTTGATATAAAACAGCCATTAGTGTCCTGGAATAAATTGTTTTCCTGTCTCATACTGAACAGCAATCATGTCTTGTATATTACAGTCATTAGTGTACTGGTATAAATTATTGTCTTGTGTTATATTGAATAACAATCATATCTTGGTATATAACAATGATAAATGTCCTGGTACAAATTGTTTTCCTTGAGTTATATTGAACAAAAATCATGTCTTGATATATAACAGTCAATCATTTACTTGTATAAATTATTTTCCTGAGTTATTTTGAACAACGATGATGTATTGGTGTATTACAGTCATTAGTGTCCCGGTTTAAATTGTTGTCCTTGAGTTATATTGAACAACAATCATGTCTTGGTATGTTACAGTCATTAATGTCCTCGTATAAATTGTTTCGATGAGTTTTACTGAAGAACAATCATGTCTTCTTATATAACAGTCATCACTTTCCTGGTAAAAATTGTTTTTTCTTGGGTTATATAGAACAGCAATAGTATATTGCTATATTACAGCCATTAGTATCCTGTATAAATTGTTTCCCTGTGTCATATTGAACAGCAATCATGTTTTGGTATATAACAGTCATTCTTGTACTGGTATAATTTTTTTTCCTGATTTTTGTTGAACAACAAGAATGTCTTAGTATATTACAGTCATGCATGTACTGGCATATATTGTTTCCATCTGTTATATTGAACAACAACCATGTTTTTATATATTACAGTCATTAGTTTCCTGGAATAAATTGGTATATTACAGTCATTCGTGTACTGGTATAAATTATTTTCCCGTGTTATATTGACCTACAATTAGGTCTACGGTATATTACATTTATGAGTGTATTGGTATAAAATGTTTTCTTTGGAATTTATAGAACAGCAATCCTGTATTGGTATCAATAGTGTCTTGGTAAAAATTGTTTTTCCTGTCTCATTTTGAACAACAGTTATGTCTGGTATATTACAGGCATAAGTGCCCTGGTATAATTTTTTTTCCTTAATTAATATTGGACAACAATTACGTTTGGTAAATAAAAGTCATTCGTGTACTGGTATAAATTGTTTTCCCTGTTATATTAAACAACAATCACGTCTTGGTATATTATAGTCATAAGTGTACTCTTATAAATTATTTTAATATGTTATATTGAACAACAATCATGTCTTTGTATATTACTATCATTAGTGTCCTTGTATAAAATGGTATCTTGTATTTTATTGAACAACAATCATGCGTTGGTATATTACAGTCATTAATATCCTGGTATAAATTGCTTTCTTGATTTATATTGAACAACAATTCTGTATTGGTATATTACAGTCATTCGTGTACTGGTATAAATTATTTTCCAGTGTTATATTGAACAACAAGCATGTCTTTATATATTACAGTCATTAGTGTCCTGGTATAAATTGTTTTATTGAGTTATATTGAACAACAATCATGTTTTGGTATATTACAATCATTCGTGTCCTGGTATTAATTATTTTCCTGTTTTATATTGAACAACAATCATGTCCCGATTTTGATTCCAAGTTTTCTTACAAGCAACTCATGAGTGCCCTGTGATCGTTTATTTGTTGTATTGTCTGTCCATTGGTCCCTTTGTCGGGCAATGGGTGACAGTGTTTTTAAGAATACATCGCCCGCTATGTTATGCTTGTTCGCAACCCCGCATCTATCAAAAATAATAAAATAAAGGGAATTCCGCTTAAACCGGTGCTACGGGACGTCTTGAACTTACTGTGATGTAATAGCGTTTGTTCTTTGCTGAAATCCTCATAGTGACTTCAAGATGAAGAACAACAATCAAAGAATTGTTCCATTTGCTTAATCTTACCACGTATTTATAGTGATTTTGTCCAATGTACATATAAACAATATCCCTTCATTTGTTGATATATTACAGTAATAAGTGTCCTTGTATAAAATGTTTTCTTGATTTTTATTGAACAACAATCATGTCTTGGTATATTACAGTCATTAATACCCTGGTATAATTGTTTCCCTGTGTTATATTGAACAACAATCATGTTTTGTTATATTACGGTGATTAGTGCCCTTGTATAAATTGTTTTGCTTGAGTTATATTGAACAACAATAATGTCTTGGTATTTTACAGTTATTATTGTCCTGGTGTACATTGTTTTCTTGTGTCATATTGAACAACAATCATGTTTTGGCATATAACAGTCATTCATGTACTGGTATAAATTGTTTTTCTGTTTTGTATTGAACAACGATCATGTCTAAGTATATTACAGTCATCCATGTACTGGTATAAATTTGTTTTCCTGTGTTATATTGAACAACAACCATATTTTTATGTATTACAGTCATGGGTTTCCTGGATTAAATTGTTTTCCTTGAGATATAATGAACAACAATTCTGTATTGGTATATTTCAGTCATTTATGTCCTGGTATAATATGTTTTCCTTGGTTTTTATTGAACAACAATCATGTCTGGCATATTACAGTCATTTGAGTACTGGTATAAATTGTTTTCCTGTTTTATATTGGAAAACAATCACGTCTTCGTATATTACTATCATTAGAGTACTGGTTTAAATTGTTTTCCTGTGTTATTTTAAACAACAATCACGTCTCCGTACATTATTGTCATAAGTTTACTCTTATGAATTATTTTCCTGTGATATATTGAACAAAAATCATGTCTTGGTATATGACAGTCATTCGTGTCCTGGTTTGAACTGTTTTCGTTGAGTTATATATTGAACAACAATAATGTCTTGGTATATTACAGTTATTCGTGTACTGTTTTCAATTGTTTTCTTCTGTTATATTGAGCAACAATCATGTGTGATTATATTAAAGTCATTAGTGTCCTGGTTTAAATTGTTTTCCTTGAGTTATATTGAACAACAATCATGTCTTGATATATTACAGTCAATCAGTATTTTGTTATTGATGTCTGGATAAATTACAGTCATTAGTGTCCTGGTAAAAATTAATTTCCTGTCTCATTCTGAACAGCAATCATGTTTGGTGTATTACAGTTACTAGTGTACTGGTATAAATTATTTTCTTGTGTTATATTGAATTACAATCATATCTAGGTATATAACAGTCATAATTGTCCTGGTATAAATTGTCTTCCTTGAGTTATATTGAACAACAACCATGTCTTGGTATATTACAGTCACAAGTGTCCTGGTATAGATTGTTTTCCTTGAGTTATATTGGACAACAATCGTGTATTGGTATATTACAGTCATTCGTGTGATGGTATAAATTGTTTTCCTCTGTTATATTGAACAACAATCATGTCTTGGTATATTTCAGTCATTTGTGTACTCTTATTAATTATTTTCCTGTATTATATTGAATAACAATCATGTTTTGGTATATGACAATCATTCGTGTCCTTGTATATTGAACAGCAATCATGTATGGTACACTACGGTCATAAGTGTACTGGTATAAATTATTTTCCTGTGTTATATTGAACAACAATTATGTCTTTTTATATTATAGCCCTGGGATAAACTGTCATTCGTGTACTGGTATAAATTGTTTTCCTCCATGATATTGAACAACAATCACGTCTTGGTATATTACAGTCATTAGTGTACCCTTATAAATTATTTCCCTGTAATATATTGAACAAAAATCATGTCTTGGTATATGACAATCATTAGTGTCCTGGTATGAATTGTTTTCCTGTCTTATATTGAACATCAATCATGTCTTGGCTATTACAGTCATTCATGTACTGGTATAAATTGTTTTCCGTCGTTTTTAAAAGCTTTCGTTCAAAAACATTTCGCGAGATGTCAAAAGGATTTTTGGTATATGATATTCTAAAGTGATTCTGCCTTTAAAACTAACCCTGTATTTAACACAAAAAAACTTTTTGCGGAGGGAGTGATCTCGCCTAATACTGTTTGTATCGTTCAGATAACGATTGGGGCGAATTATTCTCTGCTTACTAAATGACAATTTTAGTCTGTTTCATTTCCCTGATTTATATTACTCTCGAATGAAAACAAAAATAGTGACAATACTGAACTATTACGTGGCGTTAATGTGTAAGTTTAATGAAATATAAACATTATCTGCAATTTTTAAGGTGGCAAATTAATCGTAATTGTCAGTTATTCTTAGGCAAGTTTTGTAATCTGTTTTACATCATTTTCAGGTTGAAACATTAAAAGTTTGACAACACAACTGATCGTACAGATATTACCACTACATTTCAACACACAACGATAGCAGAAGACCGGAAAGCTGAGGTAAAGTCTGTGAAAAAGAAGAGAAGCGTAGCCAAGGCACGTTTCCGCAGAATATACAATCGATTCAAAGAGCAAAGTTCAGATTGGGACTTAGAGCTTTTAGAAAGTATTGCGAACGACATTGAGGAAGCATACAAGATTCTAGAAAATGAACACTCATCCTACATAGAATTTCTAGACTCCGATGATGAAACTGAAGGACAAGCAATAAAAAATGAAAATAATGACACTGACAAGATTAATTATTATAATATTGAAAAAGAAAATTACCAGTAAAGTGGAACCAGCTAAACTTATAGAGGAATATCATGACCGTGTTCGGGTTAAAAGGCTTGAGGCTCCAACTTTCAGTGGTAAAATTAGGGAGTATCCAAGTTTTAGAAATGATTATAAAAAACTGATGTCCACCGACCCTTACGCATTGAAACAATGTTTGACTGGTGAAGCATTGAAAACAGTTCAGGGTGTAGACAATGACTTTGAGGAAATGTTCAAAAGGCTGGATCTAAAATATGGAAGGGAGGAACGGATAGCCGAGGCTGTACTGTGTGAGTTAAAAACATTAAAGCGAGTGGCTGACGGAGATAATAAAAAATTCATCGAAGTAGTTGACATTATAGAAAATTGCTGGTTAGATCTTAAATGTATGAACATGCATCGACAAATGAATACTGCTACAATGGTGAGCCAGATTGAAATACTACTACCTTCGATTCAGAAACGTGAATGGGCTTTGTTGAAACAGAAAAGTGGGTCTATTGAGTTTGAACATTTTATGGCAGTTTTTACTTCGAGAAAAGTCTGCAATGGAATACATAGAGAGTGACATAAGAGATGGTAACGTGAAAATTAGAAGTGGTGTACATGCTATGGATATGGAAGAAGAAAGTTCAATTCAAGGTATGCTACGTGAATATAAAGTTATGATGCAGCGCGTAGTAGAGGGACTTGTTCAGGTTACTGAAGCAGTTCAAAATAACAAAAGTAGTGAAGTGGAATTAGATGGAGTATCATTTACGGGAAGACCAAATCGAGTAGATGCACCAAAGAGATGTTGGTATCATGAAAGTGACAGACATGAAATAGTTAAATGCTCTGCGTTTTCAAACCTTGACGCTCAAACCAAGCTTCAATTGATCAGAAAGAATGGATGTTGTTATAGTTGTTTGAAGCCTGGACATCTTTCCCGAGATTGCACCAACAAGGTCCAATGCGAATTAATGACACACGAGAACATAATCTGTGGAAAATATCACCACCCAATCATTCATGACGTCAGCATAGCCGGAATAACGTTTCAAAACTCAGTCAACGTAGTAAATGAAGAACGAGGAAGAGAGGAAGTAATCCTAATGGTCAGTAATGTGAAATGCAAGTCTCAGTCAGTTGCAACATTGTGGGACCCTGGATCCAATATATCTCTTATCACGCACAGAATGGCAAAGGAGCTAGATCTTACTGGAAGGGACGTCAATCTTTCAATTACAAAAGTTGGGAATAACACTGACAGTGTACGAAGCAAGGAATATATTCTTCTCTTGACAGATATGAAAGGACAGGTGTGGCAGATTAAAGTCTATGGTATCAATGAAATTACTGCTGATGTGCCGAAGGTAGAAGTGCGCAATATTGTTCGATTATTCAAAGGTGTACGAGAAAATTACTTGATAATACCAACACTATGAACAGAAAAAAGTACTGTCCATACCAGGAACAGTGATTTTTTCACTGTCATTCACTGTTCTCTGCTGTGGTAGTACTGTGAAGTATCTATCAAGTACTGTCAAGAACTGTGCCAATCGGGGACAGTCATAAACAGTAATACCCAAGTACTGTGATTAACTGTCCAGTACTGTAACAGTAACACACAGTATATGACAGTCTTTACGACTACTGTCATGCACTGTCCCGGATTGTTACAGTTCATGTCAGTTATTGACAGTATTTGGTGTTACTGTCATGCACTGTCCTTGATTGTTACAGTGCATGACAGTTAGGCACAGTATTTGAAATAACTGTGTTGCACTGTGGCGGATTGTGACAGTGCAACTCAGTTAATAACAGTGATTTTTTACCGTATTTGTACAAGTTAATTCCTTTTATCTATAATTATCTAAAATTTTCAAAATCAATCTATTTTTATAGATAAATTGTAATAGTGTTCATGGATATTGATTTATTTATTTTTTTTAATGTATTTGAAAAAAAAAAACTATTTTTTTATCTTTAGATTAACTCAGTTTCAAACATTTATTTTGCAAAATGTTTGCTTGTTTGTTTCTTTAATTTCCAGCCGCAAAGTGCAGATAGATAGAACGGTAACATAGCTATTACATACGAAACTGCATGACATTTAAAATTTCCGGTGATGGTTTCAGAAATATCTGCATTCAACGTTATTTAATCATTAAAAAGAAAAGATTCGCGTTTATTTCATTAATCTTGTCAGCACCATAAATATTTGTATATCCGATATCTAATTGCTTTTAGGGGACAACCATTTGAATTTAAGGGTGCGTAGTTTTGGCGATTTCGCCTAAAAAAATATTCGTCCTCATGAGAATTTCAAAAATTATTTATTCACATCAAATGTCACATCAAAATAATTTATTTGCATTTGCATAAAAAAATTATTCTTTAGTTCTTCAAATTAAAATTAAATATCTATTATAATTGATACCAAGATTAAATTATTCATTTACACAGTCCCCCCTCCCCTTCTTAATTTTGCTGATTACAGGTCAAAAACTTCACTGTCATTTTCCCAAAGCATAGTTAAGTAAGCTCGAAAACCGACTTTGTTCAATTACTATTATCTAAATTTATTAAATTCTAAAACCGAGGGATTGACTCCCTCCATCGTAGTTTTGTCCTTAGCTATATTTGATATTACTGGTTATTCGGATTTCGTTTGGTTTTATGCATGTTATATATATTTTTTTTGAAATTATGGATTTCCTTTGTTTTGGTTCTAGTGCTGCTGATGAGGAATAAATTTCCGAAATGGCCATACAGCTCATTAAAATTAATGCAGTTGGAGTTAACATATGTGTTATGATCTCATGTTCATTTACTCCATATCCTTTCGTAAAAAAATTATAAAAGTTTTTTACTGTATTAAAAATTATTATCTAAAAGGAAATAATTATCTCCATTCAAAATCGTTCATGCACACAGATCTGACGGAGTGTTTATAATCTGCAAAGGGACATGTATGGCACGCCAAAGCCACAAAAAAATGAGATAAAATAGCATTATCTCAGGAAATGTTATCTTATCTGAATTTTTGTGGTTTTTGCGCACATTATCAGACATGTATTTTCAGGTTTCCTCATTACCTGATGAGTACTTTCAAATATTTTATATATAGGTCTCTATGAAATCTATGTGGTTATGATGTTTTATCTCAAGATAACATAGCATTATCATTTAATACAGTTTTTTCGCATTTTTGTGGTTTTGGCGTGCTAGTAAATGTATTATCTGTTTTCTTATATCAACCAATCAGACGTAATATCTGTGGGAAACTGTATTATCTGATTTATGTAACTGTATTATCTAATTTATGCGGGGATTTTTGTTGAAACCATTCAGATGTAGATGATATATTTCAATAACTTATTAAATTCAATCTTTTTAGATCAACTTATCTTTTCTGAAAAACTATGTTATAATGATCTTAGATAATTTTAGAATTGTAACATAATTTCTTTTCTTTTTCTTATCCATTTGCCATTTATAACGAATTTTGTAATATCGCGTGTATATATTATTCTGTATTTTCTCTTTGTCGTTGTAAAATTAGTTTATGGGAATCAAGTCTCGACAATATATATCAGAAATTACAATATCACAATATTTCATCGTTTTCATAAAAACATTACTTTAGTGAATCATGAAAAAAATAAGTAATTGTCAAATTGAATCTGAAGTGTAAATTTGAGATATATAGTATATATTCTTATTATTTTTATCTTTATCATGTGTATGGAATGCGTATCTGAGGCAGTCTTTGTGTTTGCACGTTTTGTGTTTATTTATCAATGTTACGTTTTTATTTATTTTTATAATATCAGAAGTGTAAGATCTCTTGTGCGCTCATGTTTGCTTGTTAATTTGTACAAGCTATGACTTAAAAAATACCACTTACTTACTTACTGTTGAAATGGGGGGGTATGGAAGTCTTTCAAACTTTTGTCTATTTCTTGCAGGATCTAAGCAAAGTTTGTAGGTTAACCATGCTAACTTTAATTAAACCTTATTTATTTATTTATTTATTATTTAAGGACGTGCGAGACCAGGAAGTAGATTTTGTTTCTTACAGAACACTCGGTTGAAAATAAGTGTGAATGTTAACAGTGATAATGAATCTATGGAATTAATAAAATATATATATATTAAAGAATAAATCAAATGTACATTTTTTATATTTTTAAAGCTTTTAGTTGCTAGCAGTCAAGCAATCGTTTTCTTAGCGAATGAAATTGAAAGTGTAACAGATGAAGACGGATGTTCTTCAATGGGCACAATAAATTATTACATACGGATTGGACATCTATCATAAGATAGTTCATTACCTGTTAACAGATAAAGAAGTTCATTACCATTTATGAGAAGCAATTTCATTACCTATTACCTCCAAGAAAGAATGTTCTATCTCTTTATTGCATAAAGACCTATGTTATTTTTTTTCCATATTTAATTATCAGGAGTTAATGATATTTTATCTGCGCCAAAACCACAAAAATACAGATAAGATAGCCTTACCTGAGATAATGCTATTTTATCTCATTTTTGTGGCTTTGGCGTGCCATAGATATGATTATTTTTTTTTCCATTTAGACGTCGACAAGAGTGTCTTGTTTTGCGGTTTCTATGGTGAATGTATAAGATTGTTGTCTGATGTACATTCACTCCATATCCCTTTACGTGTACACAACAAAAATACATCAAAAACCAATTAGCGATGTGAATTATAAATTGCCACGCTAATTTCTTTATTAACAAAGAAGTATGATCATTAAGCCGTGAATTTGTTCCTATGTTGAGTCATTTTCAGAATATGCTCAGATGCATGTTGCCAAAAATCGAGTAAAGTGGTCTCTAGTAAATGTACTTCTTGAAAATAAAATTAATATATGCTACACTTGTATGATTTCTAGATTATTAGCAGTCGAACATTGTCGTGAATAGCTTTTTGTGTCCATTTTAGCTATTTTACAGTGTGTGAGAGGATGGTCACTATACAAATACACCAAGAACCAAAAGATTTTTTTTTTGGTTACGAATGAATAAACATATGCTGAATTTAAATTCACAGTAACTTCGGTATTTAGTTATTTGGCCTTCCAAACAGCAGTTAGTTTTTTTTCGGTTCTGGGTGTTCTATACAATGAATTTCAACAAAACCCTAAAGAAAAACCGTCAAAATCGTATATAAGTGGTAAGTCCAGTGGCTGAACCTGTTATCTAAATGTATGAAAATGCATTCGATTTGATTTTGTTATGACAGAGTATGTAACAGATGACCTGTTACCACAGTTTTCGAGAAGATTTTATGCATTTGGTAAATGTAGCCAATTTCGTGTCGAATGGTGTAGGAAATTATCTCAAGTATACACCTCGTTTTGCGTAGAAATAATAAGGCAAAATATTTTAGTTTTTTATATAGAAGTGGATATCATATACTCATTTTCCTCAAACAATGCTAAACAACAACACTGAGAACCACTTATGCACCATTAAGATAGCACTGAATTATCTGTTGTACAACAAATTCAAAAATATTGAGCCTTTGTAAAGAAGCATTATTTATACAACTAATAAACTAAAGATAGTATGTGTTAATGTATTCGCAACATCCATTAAATGCGGAAAAAAATAACAAACCAATTGAAAAAATATTGTCTTCACAGAGCAGGCAACAGTTTTCGTAAATAGGGTACTTACCGGAGTGTGTACTCCAGGTTATAGGTAGCGATTAATTTATCACTTTGAATAGATTTGATATGTTCATTTAGTGGGTATCATACCTATGTTAAATTTTATGTGTCAGAAATAAACAATATACATGTATGTAAAAATGTTCTCCTTCAGTATCTTGATGTTAAATAAATAGCTGTCCTTTGTATATCTTATGTGGTTTACTGAGATGCATGATAGGGAAAATATGAGAGTACTCCAGAGAAATTTGTTAGAAAGAAATTAACAACGTAGGCTATACATTTTGCTCTTATGTCCTTGGCTATTATATGTCTGATATATCTAATCAAGACCGTTGCCAGTACAGCTCCATGTACATGTAAATCATGACTTGGTGGACACTAAAGCCATTTTTAAAATATCTAAAAAAAAGGTCATGCTATCTGATTTTTAAGGGGTCCTTTGATTGGAACTGAGTATGAAATGTAGTTGCCACATTACCAAAGTTTTAACTTTTTGTAGTTTGTATTGGTGCAATTAGTATTGATGCACTTTCATACAAAGCTCCTAACCCGGCTTTCAAGCTTTTCATGTTAAGGCTACAGGGCTTATATCTGTTGACCTACACGTTATTGTTTTGTTTATTGCTGGTTCACGAGCATACGGGAAATTGTTTATGTAAACATC
Source organism: Modiolus philippinarum (assembly GCA_002080025.1). Taxonomy (NCBI): domain Eukaryota; kingdom Metazoa; phylum Mollusca; class Bivalvia; order Mytilida; family Modiolidae; genus Modiolus; species Modiolus philippinarum. The sequence continues at coordinate 69,854 of MJUU01022958.1, forward strand.
TTGTAGAAATAATTATATATTATGGCGGTCATGAAGTGAAAAATTAAAAACTTTTCTGCAATCTAGGATTTGTAAAAATTGTTGCTACAATCTGCTTGCAATCATGCTTGTGTAGTACAACTACTGCGCCTCTGTATGTCTTGCTGATGCAGTTACAACCGTTAATAAATAAATCGTTTTCATCTAATAAAATAAATAATCTATTTTTTCGTTTTAATCTTATATTCAACATTATACCGTCAAACACCAAACATTATAGAACTATTTTAGGTATGCCTAGTGTCAACGGGAAATCGATGTGTATTCCGCTTAAATTTGAATTGAATGCATTTTCATTTTTCGTAATACTTTAAAAACTGCTGAAATATAAAATTATAGGAATAAAAATAAAATATAGCGATAATACCATTTTAAAAAAGTTGTATAAACGTGAATATATATGTATGCCACAAGTTTTATGCATTTTTAGATTATTTTTACTTATTTCATAAAATACATTTCAGTTTTAATAAACATCGCAAAAATGTTAATTTGACCCCCTGCTATGTGTACACGTGTCGGAAGGTGCTCAGGTAAGTTTGTCAGGTCACCTGTGCTGTGTAATTCGATTAAAACAAGTGCCCCGTCGCTAGCCGCGGTTTTAGCCCCACGGATCAGATATTATAATATTTGTTCCAAAAGGAAAAAAAATAGTATGTCAATGTTTATAACATTTAAAAAAAAATCAAATTCTCTCACAGAAAGTAATAAATTGTTTCTTTTTAGTAAATTTAAGAAAAAATATGAAATTGAACCATATTTGGAAAAATATTAAAAAAAAAATAGAATAGAAAATATCTAACGAAATTAAGAGTCAGCGATCATATTTTAGAAATTGAAAAGGAAAGGTACAAAAATATTAAACGAGAAAACAGAAAACTTAAGAACTGCAACTCCAACACTACTGATGATGAAGAACATCTCTTATTTTCATGTAATAACAACATAGAGAAAACTATTTACAGGAAATAAAACGTTTAATACCAAATATTGAAAGCAAACCAGATAAACTGTATGTATGTTTAAATTGTCCACAAATCGTGCAGTACGATGGTCTTTTGCGCTGAGGAGAGTGTACTCAACAACTGCATGATTTTTCATTTTGTAATCTTTGTTTTGTTTTTTTTTTTTTTTTTTTTTTTGATGGTTTTGGTATTGTTCATGTATGCCTTCAACCCTTATGCATATTAGTGCAAATGTGCATTTAAATAAATAAATACTATAATATTTTTTTCCAATGGAACTTTTGTCAGGTGGAACAAATATATGTTTACACAGGCAGCGCTTTAGGGACCGACCATTTAACTTGAAAGGAGGGTGGGGTGGGCTATGTATTTTTTTTCCCACAAAATATTGTTGAGCTTATTTTATGTGAAAAAATATTTTGGCTGCTAAAATGATGAAAGAAAAATTTCTGAAAGAGGCTTTCTGTCCCGAAAAATAATGTTAATATAAAATATTTTTTTGTTGATGCATGTGAAGAAAATAAATAAATTTATCCAGAAAAATTATGCCCCCCCCCCCCCCTTCAAGTTAAATGGTCGGTCCCTTAGTAATTGGAACGTCGTCAATTCAATTAACAATCTCCGATCAGCGGAAGACCCGAATACTAGTACATGTTAGCCTGGGATCCTGGCCCGTTTGCTGTCGCTGCACTTGCGCGGTAGCCAGCATGGGCAAGGATCCCAGGCTCTAGTACATGTATAGTGCGAGCGATGGCCACATAACACAATATACATAGTATATAATCATGTCATCTGACTCAATTTTTAAAACAGGCGTATTAATGTCTGGATCTGGTATAATTCATGCACTATGACCGATTTTTAGATCAGAACGAGGAAAATCATCAAAATTCTCTTCTTGCCTTAAATAAAAATGATACTATTGGTAATTCTAAAAAGCTGTCATACTGGTCTTTGCAGATTATTAAAAGACAACTGAAACGGTCCTTTATTTTATAATAATTTACTTGCAAATTACACCCATAGGGGTAAGCAAATACAAACATACAGTAATTATTTACTGGGAAAAAAATTTACTTGCAAAGTACACCTATAGGGGTAAGCAAATACAAACATACAGTAATTATTTACTAAGAAAAAAAACTATACAGTTACTAATTTTCCAGTGAAATAAAAATCATCTAAAAAGAACATGTTTCGCATTACTCGACCTAAAGAAGTCGTTTAGAGGTTTTTTCTGTGTAATGTGAAATCCTAATTCGGGAAAGCGTTGAAGAAAAACAATGCCCTATTTACATATCGGAACCCAAAGAAAATTTCACAACTGAATTTCATAGTATAGGTAAAATCGCCTTAAAAAATTTGGATCCAGTTTACAAATGAATGAATATTCCAACATAAATGTTGCACTTTTTAGTTCGTTTATGCTTTAGAAATCGGCCATAAATTATAAATAATTGTAGAATTCTTCACATTTAGGGTTGAATTTCAATCTGTTAGTTTCGCTGTTTTATTAAGGGGGTTAACAATGTTCTACTGAAGTTATCCTAAAAACGTTTGACCATTTTACATTTATAAGCCATGGAAATGTTATCGATTTTTAGATGTGAAAAATATCTGGCGCTTGTGTTACTTTAAATTGTTGCTTCAAATGGAACCATACTTAGCTACAAAGATCTACAAAGGTCCTTTCGTCTTCTTGAAATAAAATAATCTTTATCTTGTCTATATTAGGAGCACTGTAAAACATTTATTAGATACACGTGTGCAATTACAATCAAACTTGGTCACAACGGTCTTTGATTCTGTGGTAAAACACATTCAAAGATAAAATAACCCGAAACTTTTGATGAATTGGGTTCAAAATTAAAACGTATAACTAATCCATCGCAGTTTATTAATTGGTATTCGAAAATGAAATTCATTAATGCATACAGGCTAATTTTTTTTACCGCTGAAGGCACTTCCAGATGTGGAACAGCAATTAAATACTCGCTTAGATTGTAAGATTGGTTTACCCGGGTTATTATTTTATTTTTATTTCTATTTTTTTTGCCTAATGTATAGTTTACTCCAGATCATTTCTCTTTCTTCAAGTGTGTGATGACAAGATCTCGAGGGTTTTTGTTTTATTGGTACTTTATACACCACAAACTCAAGTAGATAATTATAAACAATTTAATCTAATCTAATTCTACATATCTATTATATATATATTTAACACAAATACATCAAAATAAAATATACACAATAACATTTGGCGAACGGCTGTCTCGGCTTCATCACAGTATTCTGAAATGTTTTGGTAATAAAATGTATTGAAAGAGATTTATAGTAAATAAACCAGTACGGCTTACGCAGCGAGAGGGGTCAGTGACTGGTATGAAATGCATGCAAACACTATTCTTACATATCCCGTGGGTTCAAGGTTGAATCATCCAATACGGCTGGCTAGAGTGTGGTAACCAGTAATTGAACGATATGTAAGAAAGCATCTGAAGATATACTCTAGCAGCGGCCTTTGTCTGAGTTGCAGCTCAGAAAGTGGCTGTACAAGACCAATGCTATCGTTGTATGAATACTGTGACGTAACTGGCAAATTTTGGGGGATTTTGAATGAAAATGAAACAAAAACACTGAAGAACAAATAATTATAAAAATTAATAACCGAGACAGCAATACAATAAGGTGGTTTCGGGGAGGAGGAGGCATGTGTCGGCCATGACGGAAACTATGATAAGCATTACACGTTTACACGTAATATTATACAGAAAGTAGAAGGGGGTACTCAAGGGATATACCTATTAGCCTGAAAATATTTGTGGTGTATAAACCAGATTTATTCTTAATATATAAATCTCATTTTATACACCACAAACTCAAGTAGATAATTATAAACAATTTAATCTAATCTAATTCTACATATCTATTATATATATATTTAACACAAATACATCAAAATAAAATATACACAATAACATTTGGCGAACGGCTGTCTCGGCTTCATCACAGTATTCTGAAATGTTTTGGTAATAAAATGTATTGAAAGAGATATTCCGATAAAAAAAATGTAGACAAATTGATCATACATCTTTAAGCGAATGTTCTTGATGAGAAGTCCACATGCGCATATATTTACAAAACTTATGTCATAAAGAGTAGCAGATGTTAAGAGCTATGAACACCTGATACAAGCGTCTTTCAAATTAAATATTATTAAAATACGCATATCAAATTAAGTCAATCAAGAATACATAGTCTGGTAAACGATTTAAATTTTAACTGGTAAATCGATCACGACCAACGCATATCAGTCAAAGTAATTTGAATCAATCACAAGAACGTCAATAAGCTGTCACTATTATAGTAAAAACGTCTATAAGTGCATTCTTAAATGTATCTCTTTGTCACTATCAATAAAATCCATCCGATGAGTGGATAAATTGTTTTTACGTCATAATTATTCACGTACTTGAATGTATCTCTTTGGCACTTTCAATAAAGTTCATTCCGTGAGTGGATAGATTGTTTTTACGTCATCATTATTCATGTACTTGAATGTATCTCTTTGGCACTATCAATAAAGTTCATACCATGAGTGGATAGATTGTTTTTACGTAATAAGGTTTTCATATAATTGAATGTATCTCTTTTGCACTATCAATAAAGTTCATCCGATGCGTGGATAGATTGTTTTCACATTATAATTATCCATGTACTGGAATGTGTCTCTTTGTCACTATCAATAAAGTTCATCCGATGAGTGGATAGATTGTTTTTGCGTAATAATTACTCATGTACTTAGCATGTCCGTATTTATCAAATAAGATTAAGAGAAACATATGTAAAATCTGAATGAAAACAAATATTATAATATGATATCGAAACATGAATCAAACATCTTCATAGGTAAGAAAAATAATATATCTACACAGCAGGTAATGCTAAAAATTATACACATTGCATATAAAATGTAGGGATTATTATGCCCTACCACTATATCATATATAAATATCTAAATGATCAGGTAGTACTAAATATTCCGCAATTGAACATAACTTCATTTACACATCAAGCCACACATATAGTTTAATAGTGTAAGAATCTTTAACATCTACACTGTAAGGGATTATTATGCCCTTTCACATTATCACACAGTTGTATAAATCACTTCCACAAATATATGAATTTGAATATCATTACCATTTCTAAGAAACACAAGCAAAGAACATTAATGAATCAAACATAGCTGGGCTTGGCGAATATTTTCTCGTGGTGTGCGAATATACCTTGTATAACATTGTGAATTCCACCGTCCCAATGTCTGAATCATATGATCGTCGACTTTAGTGCTTATGCTCGTAGCAGCTCCTATTCTGAAGCTATGACCGGAATACAGTTCGGCCTTCACACCAACTGTCGTCAAAACAGATCTTAAGTTTTTAATAAAAAATGTACGTGTAAGAGGCTTTGCATTGTTGAGCGTAAATAGAGGGCTATTTTCAAGTGATGGGCCCTTACGAATAGCTAAATATCGCCTCAACGACTGTACAGGACATATTTCAGTATTAGTTTCAAATAATTCAATATTTACACCAAATCTAAATGGATCCGTTTTCGAGGCTTTTAAAGTAAGAATTGCTGAATCCAGTGTAAATTTAATGTCACAAAGACAAATGTTGCTTTCGTGGTCAAATTCGTTCTAAATAGTGAATTCACCACATCGCAAAAATCCAAAATATGCCACCACACAAGTCACTTCCAACAGCGTGTCTATGTATTTTGAAAAGTATCCTTTGCGGAAACATATACATATTTTCTTCAAAATATCAAATGTAGTCGGAAGTCTTATCTTTGAGAGTTTTGATTCAGACATTTTAATACATTTGGAAACAGATTCCAAGCGATGCAAATTTACGGAATTATAGTTAGAAAATATATTAGGTGGACCGGACTCTAAGTATTGATGTCTTATCCCACAAATGTACAATTTTATAGTTGAACACTTTAAGTTCAAGACTTTGTAGCAATGTGTTGAAAAATGCATAAGAGATTCTTCCGATAGAGGAGGCATTTCCATCTCTGATTTCCATACAATACCCGACATTCCTAAAAATACTGTATAAGCATGATATCCACATCTGTATTGCGTACGTGTTCTTGGTGCCAAAGATTTATTAATCATTTCTTTGACTGAATTTGAGAGTTCCACATTACTTCTGAGAAGTGCGGACATGGAGTTGCCAGGAGATCTGCATGGGGTGCTATTTGTCGAAACTTCTGAAATTCGAAACGAGAAAGTGCATCACTGATTAAATTAGTAACGCCAGGTATATGCTCACTTTTCACGATAAAATTAAATTTAGCAGAACACCAAGTTAAAGGACGCATGAGTTTCATAATATCTTCAACTTTCGACCTCCCTTTATTGATTATATCAACAGTTGCCGAATTGTCACAATAAAACACAATCCTTTTTTGAGACCATGCGTACCCGTAATTGGACGCTGCATCGGTATAAAGTTCGATATCATGAGCTAAAGTTTGTTTTTCGTCATAAAAGAAAGATACTTTATTCCATTGCTTGAGAAATAATAGCCACATATGCAAGTCTTCCCGACATTCATGTGATAACTTAACAAAATAATGCAATTTTTCAACAGTTGTAGATATATTTATGAGGTATGTTATAAAAGAACGACAAAAGAATGGCAGGTAAATTGAAGTGTCCTAATAGTTGTAACAATTCACGTTTACGTACTGAACGTTTGTTCAAAAACTGTTCGATAAATTTAATAATGCGATCTACCTTGTCATCAGGTAATCTGGCTTCCATTTTAACGGTATCTAGAATGATACCGAGATATTCAAGGGATGTTGTTGGTCCCACAGTCTTCTTTGCTGAAATTGGTATACCTTACCTTTTGAAAATCATAGTTAATAATGCTATCGTTTTAAAACCACAAGTATCTGGTGCTTGTATAGTGAGAAAATCGTCAAGTAAATGTAAAATTACTGGGATATTGTAATCATGCGCAGCAATCCAGCACACGGCGCGGGATAAATTGTCAAAAATACAAGGAGATGATCTGGATCCAAAGCACAACCTTACATAATAATAATAAAGACTTTTCCATTTGATACAATAAAGATGATGCTGATATTGTCGTATACTAATCTGTTTGAAAGCATCAGTAATATCTGTTTTATTTAGAATAAACCCTTTTCCCAAACGTTTAATTTCTTTAATGGCATCGTCTATTTTAACATACGTTAGAGAACATTGCTCTTTGTCAATTAAGTCATTAATACTAGAGTGTATTGGATTGTCGTGTGGCGAAGATAAGTCTACAATCAAGCGTTTCTTTCCAGAATACTTTCCTTCAACTATTCCTATTGGACTTGCTCGGTACTTTTGAAACGGAGGACTTCTGAAAGGTCCCCGCAGGTAACCCTTTTCAATTTCTGTACTTATAATTAAGTCGACTGCTTGTGGATCATCAAGCGCAGATTTTAAGTTTTTACATTCAATTGTCGGTATATCAATTTCGCTTACTAAAGTGTCAAAACCTTCTCGTAAACCATTAACTAAATACTGCACAAACTGCGTGTCTTTATAATGTTTTAATTCAGTTTCAAACCTATCTACATTTATATTTGACAGAAAAGAGGCGTGATGAGTATTAGATAGTCACCGCTGCGCGTTTTTTCCGTCTGCTGATTTACGAAAACTAAGTTTAATTCCAGATGATGTACCGCCTTCACATTTCTTCATTCCATGGTCTTTACCATGACATGTAATACATGAATGGATGAAAGGAAAATCTTTGCGATTACAGCTGTTAAAATTAAAGTTATTACAAATTTCTTTCCCTTCTAGTCGTGATGTTGTTCTTCCATATTTGTCAATCCCCATTTCAGCTAGAGACATATTATTTCGAGGAACGTAAGTTGTACCTGCCACTGAATGAGACGTATGCTTCTGCTTTTCACAAAATCGAGTAGTGTGGTCGAATTCACCACACAATTCACATTTACGGCTTGGTGTTCCATGCATTACTTGCTGAAGTAATCGCTCGTCGACTTTAACCCAGCTGATGACTATATTATGTTCAAACATTGCATTAGCTGCTTTCGCAGAGAACATCTTGTGATAGGTATAAAATCGAGGGCCGTAAATGTAAGCTATCTCATTGATATCAGCCTTGTATTGTTCCAATTCGTGCCTTCTCTGAGGATAAGTCTTGCACAAAATACTACGATATTTTCTTAATGCTTTGTTAAATTCATCTAGAGACAAATTGTATTCAAGACGATGATCTTTGGGCGTTGACAGTTCAACTGTGAGGCCTTCAGATTGTAAAGTACGGGATTTTGGGTTGTCGTATTTTGGTTTTAGTAGGCAAGCTAAATTAACATCCTTACCTTTTAGGATTTGTTTACGCACTGATGGAGCTACGAAGTCCATTTTTGGCAAGTCCTCTGCCTATACAATTCCCTTTGACGTATCTATTTGTTTGCGATACGTTTGTTCTATGTTTGTGTCACTTGATGACAAAAAGTGGTGCCAATATGTTGCTGACGTGGCAGTGCCCAAGTCAAATTGAGTTTGTTGAATGACTGTACTGGTACTATTAGTTAGATCCCTGTTGGCGAAGCCTTTTACAACACCAGACATTGCAGATAATGCTTCCGTTGCAGTTTTTAATGCAGACGTCGTTTCCTTAAGTATTTCCTCTGTTCTATTGTTAGAAGTTTGTGGCATAATCATCTGTTCAGTAGTGTCTTGAGGGGCCTCAGTTATAACATTGTGAGCAATATTTGTCGGCGCGCTATTTAATGTTTGATTAGGCTGATTATTTTCTTCACTTGATCCCTCCACGTTGGGTTTGTTAGCCTCATACAGTTTATTTAAAAAATCTAAAGTCCAAGTACTGTTGGCATTTATTCCCAAATTTTTGAGCTCTGTAACATAGCGTTTCTTTTTCCATTGTCGAGATTCGGTTGAAGCTTTACGTTTTCTTCCGCTCATTTTTATTTTTGAATTGATGTTGAGAAAATGTTTAAACTAGAAGCAGTATAATCCTTATAATTTACACAATCGTTCCATCGTTGAAACTTTTACTCAAAATTCTAATTACACTTGATATTATCGTAGAAATAATTAGAAGTTCAAGATAATAAGAAAACACATGTGTCGGCCATGATGGAAACTATGATAAGCATTACATGTTTACACGTAATATTATACAGAAAGTAGAAGGGGGTACTCAAGGGATATACCTATTAGCCAGAAAATATTTGTGGTGTATAAACCAGATTTATTCTTAATATATAAATCTCATACAATACTTGATATAAATTAAAATGAGAAACACTCGTAAGAGTGGTTTTCCTATTTTGTGTCGTCAACAATGGTGAACGTAGGAGAGAAACAATCATACCGAGTTTTATATCATGGTACTTAGAATGCCACTGAGATCCAATACATCGTCTTCACATACTCTCACTGTAGTCTAGCCTTGCAGATCGATAACCAATTACAAGTGTGTTAAAATTTTCTATGATAAATAGTTTGTGTAAATAATATTATTACTGCCCTCTGCAAGTTTGAATTTTTACTCGTTTTTAGTCTAGAAGAGATGCATTTATATCTTTACTTATTATATTTTAGTAAAAGCATTGCTAACTTGCACTTAGACAATTGCAGACAATAAACGGAAAATAACATGACTAATAGCAGGAGTTAACTTAACCTCAGAAAATTTATATCATGCACATACATTGTATATAGGAGAAATTAAACCATATTTTGTTTTTCTAAAGAATGTATTACCTATCAAGCGACACTTTCTCATAATCGTCCAAATGAGTTAAATAGAGTTAATAAAGACAGTGTTTGGGGTTCACTGCAGCCAGTAATGGTACGTCCCTTTTTAACTCTTAGACTGGATATTCAATTTATAATTGTTTGTTTTCAATACCTTTCTGTAGAACATTTTATAACAAATTCATGCTACACTACAGGAGAGTTCCGGTTATTTTGCCTCTTACTTACATTTTTTAGTAACGACCACTATAAATCAAATACTTACTAGACACCCCTTTTATTTCATCATTTTTCAGTCTTTATGTGAATCATTATACATGTAGATTTCGTTTAAAGACATAAAAAAACGAACAGAAAACAGCTTGTAGAAAACGGGTCTCTATCTTCTCAAGTGTCTAAGAGGCACGGACTATTTGATTTTCNGGGGGCTGGTATTTAAAATTTCTGGCCCTGATTTTTGCCAAACAAAATTTTCTGACCAGCATCTTAGTTGAAAAAAATATTCTGGCTCTGACTTTGTCCATAAAAAAAAGCCTGGCATAGTGTACAGCGGGAAAAATAATCTGTCCCATGTAGCGGGTCACAAAAAATCTCGGCTCGGGTAAAAATCCCAGGCTCCCAATTGAAATGATATAGTTTTGTTGATTTTAATACTTTCAATAGTCGTTATCTATTTTTTTTTTTTGTATAAAATAGCACCAAGCATCCACGTATCCCTATTGTTCGATGGACCCTACACTAATTTATAGTGTTTCGGCAGCTTTGTAACAATTTCTAGGGATGGTTGTATTCGTCTTTGTAGTCGGAATTAAAAGTTTATCTAGGTCTGCTCTCATCAGGGGTCCCCTAGGTAACTTTTAAAAATATGTCTTTATTATTTGATTTTTGCTGAAGTAAAAAATTCGGATAAATATCGTTGTCCTTTTATATACCGAATGATAGATTTTTCTTGTCAAAATCTGTATCATCTAATTGCGATAGATGTCAATGTTTCAAAAGATCTTTCTTAATGAATTGTACATTGGCGGTTGCGTAAGAAAATTTGACCTGTCTTGAACTAATATATCAGACATACCACGATTAGTTTCACATTCTAAGTAGCCTCGATTAATGAAATTAACCTTGAACGTGTTGAATATTTCGTTACGGTCTTTTATATTATTAGTGTTTCTAATACATCGTACTGTTTTTTTTTTTATGAAAACTGTAAAAACGTAGTTGCTTTAACAACTATTTTGATTTTAAATTAATTCGATTCCGGGTAATTCAGATTGTGCGCAATTTGGAAAAATTCTTCAATTTTTTCTAAGCGGAGCATCGTCTCTTTATCGGAGTTGAAAATTCGGTCTTTAGTGAGACAAATCTATTTGATAGCGTACATAATATATATGCTGTTTCTTAGACGCTGTTTACTAATTCTCTATTCGGATTTCAACGGATTTCAATCGACATTCGGTATAGATTTTATCTCTTTCGCAAGTAAAACGCACTGCTTGGCTCTTAATATTTTTCCTCTATTTTTACGGAAGCCGTGCAGATTTTTTCTGTAACGTAGAATTCTATCTTCAAATGAAACGTCTTGCCTTTCTGTTAAATGTTAGACTTTACTACAGTACAATTCTACATGCCTGTACGGAAAGTCGCGTGGCAGTGGGCGTTATCTAGATGCACGTGGTTACATCAAATTGTATTTATGGACATTAATTACATAATTGCTTCGAAACATTTTCAAAGTGTAATAAACTATCGGTTTAATTTAAGAAGATTTATGCCGAATTAATTTTCTTGTCCAAAGTTGTTGTTTAGTTTTCTTAATAATTTTTCGCTCTTGTATCCACACCTAAATTAAATAGTGATTTCTCTTGTTGGGTTCCCTATTTTGTTGATATGACAGACTGGTTTCTACATTTTTCATGTCGATTTCGTATTTTATTGTAATACCATTGTCTGCTTCTCGCTTCGCTGTATATTTAATAAGCATATTTGATTTTTCGTAGAAAAGCATGATTCCATATTCTATTAAGATGCCCCAGATGCGGAAGCCGAATACTATAAATCAGCTTTGAGTCTCAATCAAACAGGAAATACGGAACCACACCAAGAAGGTATGATACACGGGAAAGTGCTAATGGGACAGCCGTCCCCTAATCAAAGTTTTTTGTATAAAATAGCACCAAGCATCCACGTATCCCTATTGTTCGATGGACCCTACACTAATTTATAGTGTTTCGGCAGCTTTGTAACAATTTCTAGGGATGGTTATATTCGTCTTTGTAGTCGGAATTAAAAGTAAATCTAGGTCTGCTCTCATCAGAGAATTACCCGGAATCGAATTAATTTAAAATCAAAATAGTTGTTAAAGCAACTACGTTTTTAAAGTTTTTTTTTTGTAATTCTTTATTTTTATAGCAACTGATAACATTTACATATACAAAAGACAAAAGTATTACTGACATACTTGTAGTACACATTACATACATAGAAGACAATATTACAGACATAAAATGTAGTGTACAAAAAGACAGTCAACTATATTTATCCTTTAGCATCAAATTAAGCTTGGAAAAATACATATGAAATGTGTATCATTTTTTTGAGAAAGAGCACAAAAATTTCGGAGAAAAAAAAATATATATATAAAAATATAACTCAGTCACTGAGAATCTCCTCTAAACGCAACAGTTTACTCTGAATGAAATTTCTATGAGGGGAAGATAAAAATTCAGTCGAAAGTTTCTCTATTTGCATTTAGTATTTTAAGAATTCAATCCCCCCTCTAATGCAAGGAAGCTTATTCTTGCATCTACATACATAAATGTAATATTTTAAAACTAGAAACACATGTTGTTCAATACAATCATTTAGTCTAAATAGATTTAATCCGAGAATTATAACTGAAATATCTGGGTTCAAAACTAGATTATGATTAGAGAAAAAATCACATATNGATAACCAAAAATTTTTGGTATGACAGCATTCCCAGAATAAATGTTGATATGTTTCTGGTGTTTCAAAACAAAAAGTACACAGTTCTGTTTCTTTTATCTTACACTTAAATAAAAGAGAGTTTGTAGCAAGTATTCTATGCAGCAATTTAAACTGAAAATTCTGCAGCTGTGTATTCCTAGTTACAGAAAAGACATTTGAATAAATTTCATTCCAATTATCAATCTCAAGATTTAGTGTCTCAGACCACTTCTCCTGAGATTTGATAGGATTTTCTTTGACACTACCAACAAAAATTTTATAAAAGAATTTACTTGACTTCTGACATTTTTTCAATTTGTCAATGTAAATGGTATCCACTATATCCAGTCTTTCTTTTCCAGCAATTGCTCTTTTCCACTCTACTGGGATTGCACTTACGATACTATAGAATTCAATAAAATTTGTGGACAAATTCTGATATTTTTCCACAAATTCAGTTTAATTAAGAAAATTGTTATTTTCTGAAAGCAAGTCTCTTACAAAATAAACACCATTTTTACTATAATTTGTTTTAATTATCATTTCACCACTAATTTGTATAT